>BQNB010204344.1:0-10698 GCA_026074375.1 Tanacetum coccineum | reverse complement strand
GTCGTCGGCTATTTTTTTCATTTATTTAAATAAGAAATACGTAACTAAAATTAAACTTCATTAATAATTTTTTTTTACATTGGATGAAAATATAAATTAAAATAAAGATACATTAAAAAAAATTAGGGTTGTAAACGAACTGAACGTTCAGTGAACATTTCATGAACCGTCCGATAAAAAGTTCGTTTATGTTCGTTTATTTATTAAATGAACGAACATGAACATTATTTTACGTTCGTTTAGTTAAATGAACGAACACGAACACAAGTTTTGTTCGTTCGTTTATGTCCGTGAACGTCCGATTATGCGTTCATTAATGTTCGTTTATGTTCATTTATTTGTTTATATTCGTATATGATATCTTTTAATTGTATACTTTTAAAACTGGTATGTTTAAATAAAATAACACTTATAAAACAAAATATTATGCATAATTTGATTGATTTAATATTTTTTTCTACGTTTATTTGTGTTCGATCGTTTATGTTCGTTTAAGGTTCGTTTAGTTTCTTAATGAACGAACATAAACGAACACGAACAACTCATTTTCTTAATAAACGAACATGAACAAAAAAATCCGTCCGTTTAAGGGTTCGTGTTCGTTTATTTGTCCGGTTAAAATTAAATGAACGAACATGAACAAGGCTCCGTTCGTGTTCGTCCGGTTCGTTTACAGCCCTAAAAAATATATAATTTAGTGATTACGGTTTCATAAATGCTCCACGAGATCTTGTCGAAGCTCGGTGTGCACTCTTATATCTCGAAGTTATTTGGTTTTCCTAACATGTAACTCGCATCGTTCGATCCAAGTATGTTGAATGTTCGCCTATGGAGTAACGAACATATCTTTATAATTAGTAACTACAAATTCTTCATCTTGCAATATACATGTTATGTAATATTATACAACAATACATGCTTCTTCATCGCTTGTTAATTTGGTAAGGACGTGCGGGTTATTGTATAATTCCCCAACGACCTTGTAGGACTCCGAAAGCTCGTTCAATATCTTTTCGTGCACTTTCTTAAACTCTTTTAAACTTCATTGTTTTTTCATCCCTTGCAATAGAATACGTTTTCACAAACGTAGCCCATATTGGATAAATACCATCAGCTAAATAGTAACATTTGTTGTATGCTTTTCCATTTACTACAAGTGGAGCTTTCGGAGCTTTATCGGCAATAAGGTCATCAAATAACGGGAAACCATATAACACATTGAGGTCGTTATTTGCCCCCGGAACACCAAAATATGCACGCCAAATCCACAATTTTTTGATCCGCAACGGCTTCTAACATAAGAGTTGGGTATTTATGATCGCGTCTTTTATTTTTAAACACATTACTTCAAATATCACTTTCATTTACACACAAACTAAAACCTAAAAATGTCTCAACAACCAATTGATCCTTTTTTGAATTCTCTTCTCGGTATGTCGCAACAATATAATTCGTCAAACCCGTCTACCCCTTCGTCACAAAATCCGATATCTTTCTCGCAACAACCATATTTTCCTCCGTATGCTACCCAATATACTATGCCTACATACACACCGGAACAACTATATCATCAACATCAAATGTATCTACAAAACCAATAACTCAACACACAATTTCAAAATCTCCAAAAACAATCCACCACAATACCAACAATCACAACAAACACAACCACCGGCACAAACACAACCACGAGAACCATGATTCAAAGTACCACAACCACCACCAAAAGAAACCCGTGAATAACGACATAGAGGAAAATGACCCGCAATAAGAACAACCACACCCATGGTGAACTTGGACTTGGATGTGAACGTTGACGAGGTGGCATCACCACAGGTTATTTGACGTTGGACGGCGGAGGAGGAAAAGTTGTTATACAAGTGTTGGGTCCACGTTTCTAAGAATAACGAGATCGAATCCGATCGATCTGACGACTCTTTTTTTGGCAATTTACGCACGATTACAACAAAACTTCAAGAGTTTGTCATCGTACTAAGGACATGATAACGGGGAAGCGTGCTACGTTAAACGGTAATTGCCAAAAATTCAACTTTATTTACAAACGTGTAAAACATAATGGTAAAAGCGAAGGAAATGAGGTTGATCTTTTGGAACGTGCAAAGCTCCAATATTGTGAAGAGTCAAAAGGCGGGACAAAAAAGATTACTCAAGAACACGCGTGGCGTGTCTTAAAATTTCGACCCAAATGGGACTCGGCCGAACCAGTTGATCTCACCGAACTATTCGTTGATGATGTGAGACCTCGTTCTCCAGGCAAACCTCGTCCCACAAAAAAACCAAATCGGAAATGACGTCGAACACCGCGGGAAGTCAATCAAAGTCTTTACATGCCGAATTTAAGCTCTAACGGAAGCTCTCGAATCGGCGTACAAGGTGAAGAAGGAGAAAGACCGAGCGATAATAAAGTGTGAAAAATTGTAGTTTTTCACGATTAGCATCGACGGCGTGCCGAAGAACCAAGCCTTATTCATCAATATGAAAAAAGAAGCAATAGTAAAAAAATTATCTCCCTAATTAATTGTTTTTGTTCAATTTTTTCGTATGTTTTTTTTGAATATTTTTCGTATTATTATTATTTTTTTAAGTTACATCTTTTATTTTTATTTGAATTAATGAAATTTAGTTTGTTTGTAAAAAAAAATTGGAGGTAAATGGAGGTGCATATTATGAGTGATAGGGTGTGTTTGCCTGTTTGGTGTGTGAGCGCTAAAACAAAGATGCTGAAATGACGCTAAATCGACACCGAAAAATGAGGAAATGACATATCTAGCTAATGTCTTAACACTCAACAAACTCTTTAAATCACTGCCACGTTTTCGTCACACGATCCTTTTTTCCTTTAAATCATCTACATAGCCATAAACCTCAATTAGAACTCATCACTTACATATATCCCAATTGAACACTTACATTTACATGCAAAAAATATACTTTCCTTCACCCCGTCATCCTATATAGTTCCATGTCTGACCTCGCAACGTGTGGACAGAACCCCCTCCCTATGAGTAACCTTCGACGTGCGAGATGACCCTCCCAAGCTCTCATGCACCACTCATTCTCATTCTCATGAATGCATGCATTACATACTATCTAATTAAAACATACGTTTGATTGTTTACTTGTTCTCATACATTTTACAAAAATTGTCTTGGTGCTTATTTCTATATGTTTTAAATGTTTAAACTTTTTTGAAAGTCAATTAATATGGTATGAATAGTGATACATCAAAGATAACTTTTTATCTTTAGACTTTCCTGTGCAAGACTACCCACATCGGGTCGGTGAGGGCCTCATTGGGTAGTCTCACGCGTGACCCCCCGATGCAGCCACAAACCCACACGCATGACCAAAGACAAAATTTGTTCACGATGGTGAGAAGCTCATGTTTTGGGCATTGTGAAAATGTGGGCTCCCCACAATGAAACGGTAACTTATTTAAAAAAGAAATTTTTTCACTATCATTTTTATTACCCATAAAAGCCCTTTAAACTTTAACATTTTTAAACACAACTTCAAATTATATACTCTATAATCTCATTATCATTTTTACTAGCAAAATGTCTCAACAAAATACTCCCCACAACACAAACCGTCAACAACAAAGGACTAGCCGAGACACTCCTCCGACACAGGAAGGAATATTCAGTTTCTGAAATACTCCACCGGCAACCTAACAACAACAAATTAACTTCCGAGCACCACAATTAGTTTACCCCCCCCCCCCCCAACCCCAAAACCAACCATATTACTCAACCTAACCATACCACCATACCATCACCTGTCATTCGCACCTTAACAACAACAAAATACGTACAACCCATACAGACAACCAAACAACATGTTTAGCCAATACGAATACGGTTCACAACCTCACATTGACGGTTCTTCATCTCAACTTAACGTTGACGGTTTTTTATCTCTCGTTCTACATTTTAGTTTAGTTGACGAGGAAGAAATGTACTCCTCTTAGTTTTCCTAATCCAGGACCGTAACTTAATTTTTATTAATATTTATTAATATTATTCTAGTACTACGTATGACTTACAAGACTTTTCAAGAAGCTAATTCCAGATTCAAAGAAGTCGGAAAGGAAGAAAACGAATATAAGATCACAAAACAGGAAAAGCAAAACAGAAGAATAAGTCTAGAGAAATACAAAAGCAAAGTGTAATAAAGTGTGCAATATACTATTTGCCGTTGCCATCAGGGACGGAATCAGGGGTGTTCCCGGGGTCTCGAAACACCCATGGATTTTTGTGACATAGTGTTAATTTTGTTAAAAAAACTTTGATTATTGTTAAATGCACCCGGTCCTTAAGAGACTTAGGTATCATAACGCCGTGGGGGGCATTTTCAACGTCGTTCCCGGTGTTATGATACCGGATAGTGACAACGTCCAACGGCGTTGATGGTTGTGTCAACACCACCACGCCATAACGCCAGGTTTTTTTTTTTTAAAAATTCACTTCCCCCCTCCCCCTCCCCCTCCAACGTTTATAAACGGCTATATTTCAAATTTTAAGTTTTTTTTTCAATACCCACCTTATATATATTATACCCAAACTCAACCATTTTTCACACACAAAAACACAAACACTCTCTACACACACAAATGAATCCATTTTTCCAAAGCGTTAAGAAAGTGCACGGAAAGATGTCGAACGTGCTTTTGGTTTTCTCCAGGGACGTTGGGGAATAATACAATAACCGGCACGTCAATATTCAATACCATGTCAACACCATTCGCCGAATCATGTATTCTTGCATCATAATGCATAACATGATTTTAGAAGATCAGAACATGGCGGTTTTTGACTGGAACGAAGTGTACGCTAATCCGTCAAGAAATATGTAGCGTACATTGGTTGAAAGGTGTGCAACTCAACGTCGAAAAATAAAGAAATGCGAGACCGAGAAATGCATCTTAGTCTTCAACAAAACCTTATGGAGCATATTTGGCAACAAGTTGACCACGAAGATGAAGACGAAGATGAAGAATTTTAGTCGTCGGGGGGTATGATTTTTTTTGTATGTTTTTTTTCGCATGTTTTTTAATTTCGTATGTTTTTTAAAAGTATTGCAATGTGTAATATTGTTTAATGAAATATTTTTGTTTGTTTAATGGGGTGTTATGAAAAAATAAAGGTGAGTCCCAAAAAGTGATGTTATGATTAGAGAGGTTTTTTTGAGTGTTGGTGTTATGGTGTTAAAGCTCACGTGACAGTACTTTTTTAGTAGTATGATGTTATGACACCTGACCCTCTAAAAATTGTGTTTATAGTATTGTTTATTTATTATAAGTGCATATGATCGTTTTGAGTCTTGATTCCGTCCTTCACCATCAAATATGAAAGAATCTTCATTCATCTTTCTGCATGTTTAAAGCATATTGGAGATTTTATTGCATAAAATCATGAACAAAAGGACAATAAAATGAGCCTTGTTTATATGTTGAGCTCACGTCCCCCAACCAAAAAAGACCAACATTTTGATTTTAAAAAGCAAAAAGGAAAAGGATGCTAATTTTGTATCAATAGCTCGTGGTCTTTTTTAAATTTAGTTTTTCAGAAAATTATAACTTGTCTTTATTACCCACATAAATATATCATGTAATATACGAAATTATATCTTCTAATTGTATCTAGTTATTTTTTTAGTGTAATCGCGTTATAGTTAAAAGCATGAATAGAAAATTTATCTAGGACGAAATAGCAATGATTTTAGATAGTTTTGCCAAGTATGAGGAGTACGTATACATGCAAGTCTATGTCAGTTTTTGGTGTGTGTTTATTGAAGAAATTATGAAACTTATTTATAAAACTACTCAAATCTCAATTTGAGTAACAAGCACAATTTATAAAATTGATCTCAATCAGCAAATCAAAGAAACAAAACAGCTAATCTGGTATGGATCTATAATCTATATTGATTATAGTTCTATTACAAACGTAACACTATAAGATCAAGATGATCTCGAACTAGGGTTTACAATTATATAGAGAGAAGGAGGAGCGTTTTAGAGAGAGAGTTCTGGAAAAGTGAGTATCAAAGCTAGTCAAACCATCTTATATAGAGGCTGACCACCGACTTAAAACTTTGAAACAACTTGGCAGCAACAACCCTCAATCTATCATCAAGTATCCATTTTCAGCTAGCACTTCTCATATGACTAAACTGAAAATAAAACATTGACACAATATGTCCCTTAACATATATGTTTACCTATTGAGACTAATACTCTCAATATCTCCCCTTAGTCTCAACCTGGTAAACATCATACATACCAAGATTTTTAATCAATTCCAAATGTTGAACTGTATCCAACCTTTTTGTAAGAATATCTGCAATTTGATTTGCAGAATCCACCTTTACAGTTTTAACAACTCTTTTTAAAACTTTTTCTCTTACAAAATGTAAGTCAATCTCAAGGTGTTTTGTTCTTTCATGAAAAACTGGGTTGACAGCTATCTTAATAGCAGAATTGCTGTCACAATGAAGTAAAACAGGCAAAAGATTTTTTATTTGCAAATCTTTTAGAATTTTTAAAATCCAAATCACTTCACTAGTTACTGAAGCAAGAGCTCTATACTCTGCTTCAGTTGAAGATTTAGAGAGAGTATTTTGTTTCTTACTCTTCCAAGAAACAAGAGAATTATTAAGAAACACACAATACCCAGTAACAGATTTCCTTGTAACAATACATTTAGCTCAATCAGCATCAGAATAAGTAGTAAGAAACATACCATATGTCTTAGTAATATGAACTCCCAAACCTGGACAACTTTTGAGATATCTTAATATCTTAAAAGCAATCTTAAGATGAGAAGTCAAAGGAGAATGCATAAACTGACTTAAGCAATGTACATCATAAGAAATATCTGGTGTGGTATTTCTCAAGTAAATCAACTTTCCCATTAATTTATGATAATCTGTAATATTTTCAAGTAAAGGATCTTTATCACTAGCTGCATTAAAAATAACAAGCTTAGACATTAGAGAAGTTTTTGCAGGTTTACAAGCAAGCATACCATACTCAGACAATAGGTCAAGAACATACTTTCTCTTATTGAGGCAAATACCTTTATCAGTATCTACAACTTCAATTCTAAAAAAGTATTTAAGTTTACCTAAGTCTTTAATCATGAATTTAGACTTAAGAAACACTTTAACTTCTCAATCTCAGAAACACTATTACCAGTAATGATAATGTCATCCACATAAACCAACAAGGCAAGAAACACCCCATTTTCAGACTTAGTATAAAGAGAATAATCAGATTTACTCTGACTAAATCCATTTTCAATCAAAGTAGAAGTCAACTTAGCATTCCACTGTCTAGGAGCCTGTTTTAAACCATATAAAGACTTTTTATGTCTACAAACCTTATTATCAGAAGGAAAATATCCTTCTGGTGGTTTCATATAAACAACCTATTCTAAATCACCATATAAGAAAGCATTATTCACATCAAGTTGGAAAACAGGCCAAGACATTAACACAGCAACGTTCAATAAACACCTAATAGTAACCATTTTGACTACAGGAGAAAATGTCTCCTCATAATCAATTCCTTCCTTTTGCCCAAAACCTTGAGCAACCAACCTAGCTTTATATCTATCTATCTCACCACTAGACCTAACTTAATCTTATAAATCCATTTACTTCCACTAGTTTTTCTACCTTCAGGTAACTCAACCAATTACCAAGTACCATTTCTAAGAAATGCATTCATTTCTTGATTCATAGCATCAATCCAGTGAGAGTATTTTGAAGCTTCAAAATAAGTTTTGGGTTCTCTGGTTTTATTAAGTTGAGTTATAAAACAAAAAAAATTAGTATTAAGCTTTGAATAACTAACATATTTCTCAAGACCATATTTAACCTTTGATTCAACAACAAAATCATTATAATTCTTTAGAAAAATACTTTGCCTAGAAGACCTTCTAACATTTTGAACACCTTGAGATGAACTTGGATTTTGATCCAAATTACCCTTAGAAAAAAATATTTTCTTCAAGTGTGGCAACCTCCTCATTCTGAGTGGCAACAAAATCATTACTGCTATCAGCATCATTTTCAGAATCAACTGGAAAATCAGCAGTATTAATATTACTACCAGACTCAGAAGAGCTGCTACTATCACTCTTACCCTTATTCAGATCATTCACTACTCTCTCATCATCATTGTGTATCTCAGGATAAATTTATATGATTAACATCTTGTAAAACATTTGTAGAATCATTTTTTCCAACTTCAGAATCCTTAAAAGGAAATATATTCTCAAAAAACTTAACATCTCTAGAAAAACTGAATTGATGCTTATCAAGACTATGGAAAACTAGAAGGGGGTTGAATAGTTTACCGCTTTTTAATTTAAGGTTTTAAAGTGTTTGTAAAAATTCTAGATTCAACTTTATGTGAATTCAACACTTGCACAATATGAACAATATACTTATCTAAACAATTAATAGGATAGTATGAGAAAATAATGTAAGACAAGAGATAAGAGTAAGAACAATCAAACCACAATGCGAGGATTTATAGTGGTTCGGCAACAAAGCACCTCTTCGCCCTACTCCACTCCTCGAGCACCTAACTCGAGAGTTTTCTTCACTATGTCAACAAGCTCCCTTATGGCGGAGAAAACCTTACACAACTTTCGCTTATCTTGATTTCTGACACTAAGCTAGATGTCGAGTTCTAATCTTAGCTAGAACCAATCTACCACAACTTCACAACTTCACTACACAACTTTACTTCACGACTTGATCATGACTACACAACTTCTTCACACCTTAGTTTTCTTCACACCACTACTTCACCAATCCACTACTATAATCACACCTAACTAGTACTACTAGGAAAGATCACCAAGATCCAACTATACTTACAACAATCATCAAGATCTAACAACTACATAACTTTACAAGATTTACAAATGATTTATAAGTTATGATATGAATGCAATAAGATTGCAACAACACACAAAGGTGTAATACTTCTTCACTTGATGATGGAAGTATTCTTCTCTTGCACTTGAGGAATTGAGCTTGGATCACTTGGAAACAAGCTTTATGATTAAATGATCAAAGGATTTTAATGAGATGTGTGGGCTATTTTTTATCAGAAAGAATGAGTGCAAAAGGTGAGAAAATAGTGGGGAAAAGTCTAGTATTTATAGGACATTCTGGAGGAGCGTCTACCTATGGGCGGTCCCCTTAAATAGGTGGGCGGTCCCCTTAAAGATAAGGGGGTCGCCCGTGTATTTAAGGGGGCCGCCCTAGACTGGGCGCTCCCCAGTTTGTCTTTTTGTGTAGGGGGAATTTTCTGGAACTTTCTAGCCGTTTTAGGTCCGAAAATTTGAATTTCAAAATGTTTATTTTGAATAAAACATTTCTTTTAATTGTAGAAAATATTTTGTAATGTTTATAAAAATGTTTACAACATTTTATAAAAGTGTGAGGTTGAATAAAAATTTTCTTTGATCATAAAATGCATTAAGCATTTATTTATTCATACCTTTAAGTGATATAATTTTCGAAATGAAAATTTACTACTAATTACTTGTTTATGTTTAATTTTACATTGAACGTTTTTATATTTTGTGATTATCAAAACGTAAAGATGTGAAAAATATTAATAATGTTTTTAGGCATTATTTCTATCAACAATCTCCCCCTTTTTGATGATTACAAAATTTAAACTCATTAATTGTAAAATTATTTTTAAGCAAGTATTTAGTGAGTTTTATGTCATTTCTCACCCTTTTTGTAGAATCAAAAAGGAATCGTCGAGAATTGCTAGTAAAATCGACGGAATAAATGCTCCCCCTTGATGTGTGCTCCCCCTCGTTCGAGGGCACCAAGAAATTGAGCTATGGTTTCTTGGCTACAAAAACGAGTTAGAACAATACAAATATTTCTAACATGTAGCAAGAAGGAAGGAAAAATATGATAAGTGTAATCAAACATCAAAGCAAAAGATACTTCATTCATTTAGGATAATGTGTGTGAACCACACATAAGCATACATAAAATGAAAGACAAATATGCTTTAGAAGCATATTAATACATAAAAGAAATCCTAAATAGCCATAGAAGGAACCAACTGCCCAGTGCGGTTGGCCACCAATCCATCTCTTAAAGCTTGGGAAGTGGTTTGGTCTTGGGTTCGAGTCTCGCAAGAGACAATGAAAATCTAAGATTTTTCTCCTAGTGCGAAGCCGTGAGTCTAGGGGTTTCCCTAGTGGTCCGGGTCCCGAGGCCTGCCCGTTATGGATGGTATAACTCAAGGGTTGGATTTCAGTCGAGATTGAGGTGCCATTCTAAAAAAAGCCATAGAAGGATTTTTGACTTGCTTGCGACACAAAAGGGTTTGACGATTATTTGTAGGCATATTACGAGATTAGTTGGTTGTTGATGGAGAGTTTGGAGCGGAGGCGGTTGTGGAAGGGTAATCTCTTTGAACTCTAGGTGGTAGATATGGTCGAGTGAGGAGGAATTCAATCCAATTGATATCCTCACTTAAAGTAAGGAATTATTTTTAGGTGAAGATGCAACAAGGGCAATACCCAACATGGGTTTCAACTTGGTTAATGCTGAGGGTGTGTGGTAGGTTTAGAGAGTAAGGTGGTAAGGGAATGTTGTTTTGTTGTTGCGATAGATGCATGGCTAAGA
>BQNB010204343.1:0-10698 GCA_026074375.1 Tanacetum coccineum | reverse complement strand
ATTTTTTTTATTTTTAGGATTTAATTAGAATTAAATAGTTTTTAATTGATAAAAAATTCAAAAATAATCTAAAAAATGTTTTTTCTTTTTTCTAAAATTTTCTTTTGTCCTATCTTAGGTTTAGAATTTTAGTTTACATTTTTAGGGGTTAAATTTAGTTTACTTGCTTAATTATCATGTTTTAGTTGTTTCCGTTTTAGTTTAATTGTTTAATTGTTTTTAATTGTCCAATTTAATTATTGCTTTAGTTTATCCAAATCATCCATTTGCTTATTCAAATCATAATCCGGACTTAATCGAGGATTCAATTTCACTAGTCGTTGGGGAAACGACCCGGGTGATCATACTTGCCCGGTTTAATATACGTATTATATATTATATTATATATATTTTTTTGAGAGTGAATTTTCCTTAGGGAATTTTCTTAATTGCTCTTGCGGAATATTATTATTTTATAGTATATTTTATTGTGTATTTAAACTTTACACCAGTGATTAACTCCAACACAAATGCAATATGTCATTAAAGCAAGTATCAAATGGTATATTTCACTTGAGATAATTTATTACATGGATGGAAACCTTATGTTTTTAACTAAAAATTCATCATGTATATATTATATTGTGTATGTGACTGGTTGCTACTTTTGCATGAGAGCAAGTTGAGCTAACAACAACAGTATCTAACTGAGAGTATTTAGATAACAATATCTAATTAAGAGAATTTAGATGATTGTTAATACAAATGTTTAGGAGTTATAAAGCATAGTGTTGTATGTTTACATTGATGCTAGAGGATAATCAATCCTAGTTAAAGTAGGATTTTATCATTTATGATAAATCTGCTAGCTAGAATATGCTAAACTAAGAGCATTGTTGCACTACACATTAAAGAATAAGAATACTTTATATTTTAAGAAACTGTAAAGATGACTGTCTGAGATAGGCATGTTGTTGACTTCAAATACCCCATAAAAGGTATTGTCACAGTTCCATACTATGATACTTGCAATAGTATGCAAATATACATGCGACACTCATCATATCATTCAAATTCTTCACAATTTGTGAATTTGAAACAAGTATTCAGAAAGTTTACTCAGATGACTATTTAGCTTTCTTGTAAAGAAAGAGTTGAGAATGTTGGAAATATTAGATTTAAACTTACTAATTAGTCTCATGCATATCTGTTTTTAATATTTGGATAATGGAACTAAAAGCAGTTGTATTCAAATAATGAAATGGCATACCTGGTATGATCATTTTTATTTATACTACTGTGTTTTATATTTGCATGTTTAATCCTTGAATAATTAAATTATTCTAAAATTATTCATTGTCAATTAGCAATATGAAAATATTGTTAAATTAAGACAAATGTGAGTGGTTGGTTAAAAATTTTGAATATGTGGATTCTTCCTATCAAACTCATATGTTATTCATAAGGGATACATATTAGACATACCAACCTTTGAATATTTACTTTTGGATCATTGTCATGAGTAAGATATCGAAAATGGTTAAATAAGTTATCCTTAGACTTGAGATACAAACAAGTTCTGCATGTGTGGATATTACTTTTTAATTATAAGTTAAACGTTATCCTGAAAAGGATAGTTATAAAGACTATTCTTGGAAGTGATGTGAAGCAGCATCAACAACACTTGTAGTCAATAAAGAATTTGTTCCTCCAATTGTCTAATTGATGTATGATACCATTGGCGCCTCTCCAAATTTAATTAGAAAATTGTGTGGCCGCACCCAAAGTGTAATTCAAGATGATTCTTGATTACATTTGGTAGATCTGAATTAACTTTTATAACGAGAAACTAAATAGTTAAACTATATGGAATGAGTTAGGATCCATATCAATGGTTTAACGGTATCTGTAACAAATGGATGATAATAGCAAGTAATACATAACCATTTTGCTTAAAGTTTTTCTTGAAATAACATCTAAAGTATTTCTAGTTTATGGCAATGAGAGTGTTGTTAGACATTTCCATTGCTGGTATAAATAGAGTATGTTACTCCTACTCCCAAGTGGAATTTGTTGGGATGTGGGATTCGGATATGCATGTTATACAACTAAGAAGTACGTGAGCCTATTAGGGGCACACACGTTAAGACACGAAGAGTACGTTTATTGTATATTTAATATATGTAACTCGTTTATATTTATTGAATATATAATATGTTTCCCGAAATATATTTAACGGTTGATTAGATTAACAGTTAAACGTTATAAACTAATTAATACATGTTAAATAAAAAGGGACGAACTTAGTTGTCGGAAACCAAAACCTTCAGGGCTCCCTTTGTTTGGCTAGTCACATAGAAGGATCTTGGAGGGGTGATGAATGTCGATTTTGAGAAACTAAAGGAGGTGATTGCTTAACTTGGAGGACAAGTTGAAGTGGTATATAATCACCCCTAGTCCATCACAAATCAGACGATACAATGATCCTAAAAGTCAAACAACATTAAAATCACAAAATCCTACACAAGCTATATTATTCAACTTCCATATAAAACCAATTCTAATTGGTTTACATGTAGAATCACGTGTATATGTTTCATGCAAACATTATTTGCATGCGAATGGCATGCGATTCTCTTTTCCTTGTTTAAACTGATCAGATCTTTTAGGCTTCGATCATGTTTTATCTAGAACATCAAACTCTAGTTTTTTTATGGTGTTTATTCGTGAAGTAACGACTAGCATGGTAGCGTGCTTGTTTGACGTGTTGTGTGACCAACCGTAAAGGTGGTAATTTAATCACTAGAGATTTCAAGATCAAGATTCTCGTTTATTGACTTTTGTCATTAAACATAAAGGTTAGTATTGCTTACTTTATTTGTGTATTAATTTTTAATATCAAACTAGATCCATCCGCTGCGTACTCATAGTTAATTGGTTAACTAGTTTGTAAAATTCCAACAGGAGCAACTCGTTATGGTACTCTGCAAACTGATTTAGCGCAGTCATACAACTTATTGTGCTGTCATACTCACTACAAGAAAAAGAAGCATAGGAGACCCCCATTTTTTAAGGACGACATAATTGTCTCTAAAGTGGTCATGGCCCCCACTTTTTCAACACTATATTTTGGTCAGCTATTGACTATTTTTCAACGCAGTTTAGAGACGACAAAGTCGTCCCTAAATATTTACCATATTTAAGTTGATTTTAGTTTACTACAAAAGGTTTTATATTTAAAAAGGGATCTGGAAAACTTCTTAGAGACGACACGGTCGTCCCTAAACATTTACCAAATTAAATTGTTTTTTGCTTTTGATACAAGAGGCTTTAAATTTTTATAAAAAATATAGGAAACCACTTAGGGACGACATCGTCGTCTCTAAAGTGAAGTTACAATTTACTTATGTCTTTATTTTCCTTCTATTATTTTCGTTTTTCCCTCCTACTTTAGGGACGACAGTATCGTCCCTAAAATCTAAAGTGAAATTACAATTTACTTATGGTTTCATTTTCCCTCTATTATTTTCGTTTTTCCCTCCTAGTTTTGGGACGACAGTGTCGTCCCCAAATTGAAATTACAAATTAATTACTAAGTATTTTGTTTTCCCTCTAGTTTCCTTTCCTCTCAGTTCCTTTCACTTGAGACGAAGATGGTTGTCCCTAAACTGTTATAAGGTTTATCTTAATAAGAGCTAAAAAATTTATATATTAATAGCCTAAAGACATCTCGACTACACCCGAATAACACTCAATGTGTATCAATAATCATATCGACTCACACTTATAACATCTCATGTATGTAATAACAATCATGTCGACTCTTGGTTTTACATCGTCAAAATATCGGTTTAGTCATCTCGACTCATACATTAACATATCATGTATATCAGATATCATCTCGACTATTCTGAGCATTTAACATATCGAGTAGTATTCAATAATAATCTTGACTCATGTTTTTAACATCTCATGTATATCAATATCATAACCAATCATCCGTAACACATCATGTATGTCAATATTGTCTCGACTCGTCCGTTTAACATCTCATGTATATCAATATCATCTCGATTAACCCGTTTATTATATAATGTATATCGACCAATATCATCTCGACTCGTCCATTTAACATATCATGTATATCGATATCATCTTGACTCATTTGTTTAGCATATCATGTATATCGATCAATATAATCTTGACTCATCCGTTTAACATCTCATGTATATCAATATCATCTCGACTCATCCGTTTAACATATCATGTATATTAATATCATCTCGATTCATCCGTTTAACATATCATGTATATCAATATCATCTCGACTTGTCCAATTAACAAATCATGTATATCAATATCATTTTGACTCGTCTGTTTAACAAATCATGTATATCAATATCATCTCGACTCGCCTGTTTAACATATCATGTATATCAATATTATCTCGACTCATCCATTTAACATGTCATGTATGTCAATAGCATCTCGACTTATCGGTTTAACATATCATGTATATCAATATCATATCGACTCATCCGTTTAACATATCATGTATATCAATATAATCTTAACTCATCCGTTTAACATCTCATGTATATCATTATCATATCGACTCATCCGTATAACATCTCATGTATATCAACATCATCTTGACTCGTCTGTTAAACATCTTAGCTATATCAATATCATATCGACTCATCCATTTAACATCTCATGTATATCAACATAATCTCGACTCATCCGTTTAATCATATAAACAATATAGCCACTAAAATAACTAAATCATACATATTACATTACAAAATGATAAACATACAAACATTAACACATAAAAATAAACATTATGATTAACGCATTAAAATAAAGATAGGGATTAAGACATTAAAATAGACATATGGATTAACACGTTAAAATAAACATAGAGACTATTACTCCATATGAAGATTTTCCAGATCATTTAAAAGCACATGAAGCATTGCAGTTGACTGACATGCGTGATCCTCTGGATGTCTTTCCATTTTTAGTCTTGTCTCTAGCATCTTAGTCTTCGCTTTATGCATCTTCTGTCTTAAGATCTATGCCGACGACCCCGTCCTCGTTATCCGTTTCCAAATGTGAGCCTCTCTTGGTGCAGATCCATAATGCCCCGGATAAGAACTTGGATTTATTGAAGGCCCCGAAGAAGAACCTTGAGGCATTAAAGGACTAGGAGAAGGTGACTATATGGAGTTGGAGATCTAGATCATCTTTCCATATAAAATTCCAATCATAATACTAGTCAGATGGTGTAAACAAGTAAAGAAAATCAAAGAACTTGTCTTTTAAACTTACTCCCATATTATTTATATGCTACATAATTAAAAACTTTAATATTGTTCACCTTTGACGAGGGCATGCATAGTAATGAGTTTACCAAGGCTATGAGTTTGACATGAATTTTCTTTGCACCTATATTTCTTTCTCCACATCGACACATTATAAGCTTTATTTGGATTCCATCTTACTCCTACAGCACAAAAACCGGGTGGTGGTGGTGGTGGTGGTGGACGTCATGGTGCTGAGTGTGGGGGAAAATCATAAGGAATTTGTAAGATAAAGAAGTTAACCAGATTACGCTTTTTTTAGGTCTAACAAAATACCGTGAGCTTTAGTGTTAGCTGACGAATGTGTCGATTATAGGTATGGTCAATGTCAATAATGTTTTGGTCAAAGTTAGTAAAGTTTTTTTTTGTCATTTACTCGTTTTGTCAAGTAAATCTACAAGTTTCATACACAATATCATGAGTGTCAACACGTAAGATAACCATCGAGATTCCATAAATACTCAACTCACTACCATATGTTAGAACGTCGGTCAAATCACTTAAATAAATTATTTAGATCATTCTTAAAGCATTCATAATAATTTTTAAATTATTTGTAATTACTTAAATAATTCATTTATAAAAGTTAAATATATTAAGTTGTAAAAAGAAAGACTTTAGGGATAGGGAAGACAATGTCGTCCCCAAAAGGTAAATGGGAAAACAAATTAATTTTGATAAAAATTTCGAGTTCCCCTTCTAATTTTCACATTATCCCGCCACAGATTTAGAGACGACAGTGTCGTCACTAAAGAGGTAAATGCCAAATATGTTTTTTGGGTAGTTGGCTAAAAAAGTACGACTACCACTCTAGGTACGACAAAGTCGTGCCTAAAAATAAAGAATCGTGTCATCCCTAAATGCCTCCATTATTGGGGGTGTTATACCAGTTTAGGGTCCGTTTGGTTTGTAGATGGGATTGGATTTGGATTTGGATTTAGGAAAGGTTTGATAGTATATAAAAAGAGACAAAATTTATTATTATTTAAAAACTATATATATTTTATTAATTGATTAAAGTGAAGCATATAATATTTGAATAAAAAAATAGAATAAAATTGACAATGATACTTATTATGTGGCTGGGAATTTTTGGAAACATAAAAAGTACAATTCATTTATAAAAGTTAAATATATTAAGTTGTAAAAAGAAAGACTTTAGGGATAGGGACGACAATATCGTCCCTAAGAGGTAAACGGGAAAACAAATTAATTTTGGTAAAAATTTCGAGTTCCCCTCCTATTTTTCACATTATCCCGCCACGGGTTTAGAGACGACAGTGTCGTCACTAGAGAGGTAAATGCCAAATATGTTTTTGGGTAGTTGGCTAAAAAAGTACGACTACCACTCTAGGTACGACAAAGTCGTGCCTAAAAATAAAGAATCGTGTCGTCCAGCCTAAAATGCACTATTAAATTAATTATATTACATTCCTCAAATGGTCGTGGCACTGTAGCAGCTATCAGTGCATGCTACAGTGCAACAATGTACCGGTCCAAGAAAAACCGCCCAAATATTTGACCCAAACTAAAAAAAAAAATTACAAAACGGACCCTCAACTTTTAATTATTTACGACTTTTTTTATATAAATTTTAAAAATAAAACTAGCCAAACTAAAAAAAAAAAAATTATAAAGACGGAACCCTCAACTTTTAACTGTTTTACGACTTTTTTACATAAAATTTTTAAAAAATAAAATTAAAAAAGAGGCCCCACAAGTTTCTTTTATTTTCGCAACTTTTTTTACATAAATTTTTTAAATAAAAATATACTGTAACCAGGCCCTAAAACTACCGCCAAAATTAGGCCAAAACTAAAAAAAAAATTACAGAAACGGACCCTCAACTTTAACGGTTTACGACTTTTATTTACATAAAATTTGAAAAAATAATAAAAAAAAAAAAGGCTCCTCAAGTTTTTTTATATTTTTCGCACTTTTTACATAAATTTTTTAAATAAAAAATATACGGACAGAAATGCTTCTAAACCACGAATAAAATGAGACGAATATTGATATTTACCAAACCGAAACTTGCACAACAACAATGCAAAAAACTTAACTCCCGCGGCAACGCGCGGGTTAAATTCCAACTCGTTAACAAAAAAACCCCACATGTAAGGCTTGAATTTTACTCACAAATCCACCACCATGAACAAAAAAAACCACCATTGTCGTTTTTTAGTCATAGCTTTAAAGGTATGACTATATTTGGTTTGTTAATTTGACCATATTTGGTTTGTTAATTTGTTTTGATTATATTTGGTTGTTTAATTTGGGTTTTGTTTTTTTGTTTGTGTCTGGTTACACCACTTCCGGAGCACTACCACGTACCACAGCCGGACCACCCTCACTTTTTTTGTTTGTGTTTGTTATACCGCCGGGTACCACAGTCGGACCACTACCACCTCTTTGTTTAAAGGTAAATTTTGTTAATGTGGGTTTAATAATTTGTGTTAGTTAAGTTTGATTGTTTAATTTGTGTTGTTTTTTTGTGTTTGTGTTTGGTTAGCAACATCGTAAACCATGTCGGGGCTAACCCCCCCCCCCCCCCCCCCCCCCCCCCCCCCTACATGTCGGTCATCGATATTTATTTTACTATCTCCACTGTGGGAGCTGCCTTGCGTTGTATCTTGAGTCCTGATAATAAGGTGTCCATCTTGTCTCTTTTAGTGAAATAAGTTGTATATTGTTCTCAAGTTATCATATATAAGTGGTTTTACATTATACCGAAATAGATTGTATACAGAATAGTAACCAACATCTTGTTCTAAGTGGTTTTACATTAGAAAAGAAATCCAGGATCGGATGAAATCGGACCCAATAATGCCTTCTCCGTATAGATTTATATGTTGACATCGTTTGTTAAGTGGAAATTATTACAGAAGAACCACATGCTATCTATTTATTACCTTTTTGGTCTATGTTCCATGGAGTATGCGTTTGGGTAGTAATATGTGTTTGGTTAGTAATATGCGTTTCGTTAGTATGTGTTTATGTGTATATTTATTCGAATGTGTTTATTTTCATAACTTATTTATTACATCATTACAATGCAGTCATGACAATTGATAAGAGTTGGACCTCTTTACCCAATTGTAATTCAAATCAAGTTCTAGATGGTCTTTGGGAATTCATCAAGCGTTGTAAGCCTTTGTTGGACCCCATCTCCAAAAATATATAATGCCCATGTAAAACATGTTGTAATTCAGTAGCGTTTCGATACACAATCTTTTTAGTCACATATCTGAAAATAGGTTTGACGCAACTTATACCACTTGGAATTTTCACGGTGAACCGGTTCCTCAGCCACCTCCTCCACCTCCACCGGTGGTACACAACACACCACAACCACCTTTACCTGAATACAATGACATGACTGCGCTCTTTGACGATATTCGTGCGGATAATGACCCAACTCCACCTACTCAAACAACCCCAGCTCCACAAACTCTAACAACCCCAACTCCACCAACTCAAACAACGGGTCCTCAACCAACTCAAACAACAGATCGTGGCATTAATGACGAGTTTGAAGAGTTACTTGCTAGGTGTCATGAGAAGTTGTACCCAGATTGTGATTGGATGACTTCATTCGACTTTATGTCAAAGATTGTGCACATCAAGGTCTTATATAAAATAACATATGCTGGGTTTGACAAGATTCCAGATCTTCTCCAAGAGGCATTCCCCCTTAGAAAAGGATTCACACTCCCGTCGTCATACTATGAAATCAAGAAGAATTACAAAAAGATCGGGTTAGGGTACGAGTCGATCCATGCTTGTATAAATGATTGTTTTTTATATTAGGGATTGGAGGAGAACAAAAAAATGCAACATTGTCCCGTCTGCAATGCGAGTAGATGGAAAGATCTCAAGACAAAGGGGAAGAAAGTCGCCAACAAAGTGTTGCGTTACTTTCCGTTGACACCTAGACTACAACGTATGTACAACTCGCAACACACTGCAAAGTGGATGACTTGGCATGCTACTAGAAAGTCTAAGGAAAACGGTAAGATGAATCACCCGGTTGACAGTAAAGCATGGAAATTTTTTGACATAATACATCCTCAGTTTTCACAAGACCCTAGAAACATCCGATGAATCACCCGGTTGACAGTAAAGCATGGGTTGGCTTCTGATGGTTTCAATCCATTTGGCAACATGAGTCAAACTTATAGCATGTGACCGGTCATATTGACAACATACAACACACCCCCGTAGATGTGTATGGAAGAGACTTCTTTAATGTTGACGATGTTAATTCTTGGCCCTAAATCACCTGCAAAGGACATTGATGTTTTCTTGCAACCTTTGATTGCCGAACTAAAAACTTTATGGGGAGGAGTATGGACGAAATACGTTGCTACGCGTACTCATTTCAAAATGAAAGCGGCGCTTTTATGGACCATCAATGATTTTCCTGATCGAAGCAGTTTGTCTGGGTGGACTGGACAAGGCTATTATGCATGCCCCACATGCAATAAGGATACTCCAACTGCTCGTGTGAGGGGGAAAATCGCTTATGTTGGTTATAGGAGATTCTTACACGTGAGGCATCCATCGAGGAAGAAAAAGAAGGAATTCAATGGTCACAATAAAGAGGGACGTCCTCTTAAAAGCTTTACCAATGCTGAGATCATGGATCAAATTAGTAAAGTCTATAAACGTAAGCCGGGGAAATATCCATCCGTTAAGAAAAAAACAAAAACCTAACCGAAAGGTCGAATTGAATTGGAGTAAACGATCTATTTTCTACGATCTGGAGTATTGGCTCACTCTTCAACTAAAACATAATTTGGATGTGATGCACATCAAAAAGAATGTGCTTGACAGTTTGCTGAGTACCTTGTAAATGAACGATAAATCCAAAGACACCCTTAAGGCAAGACAAGACTTGAAAGATTAGGGAATTCGATAGGAGTTGTGGCTCGATGATAAAGGAAACGGGAAGTTCGATAAGCCTCATCCTAAGTATTCTTTCACACCAGAAAATAGAAAACTTTTTTGTCAATTTATCAAAGGAGTTAGACTACCTGATGGGTTCGGATACAACTTTAAGAAAAAAGTGACTGCTGATGATAACAACATAACAGGCATGAAGTCTCATGACTATCATATAATGATGCAACGGTTACTTCTTTATAGAGTTCAACAATTGTTGATACAAAAGTTAGGTTAGGTCTCGTTTGATCTGAATAGGCTGCTATTCGGGTGTATAGTGCCTTGATCTTGTACCAAGTGAATTTTTTGAAGGACCCTGCACAAGAAAATAAACACCGTTAACCTTATCGTGGGAGCGGATCCCACGATTAGACTCCGACGTGAGAGTAAGTATATGACTTTTGGAGAG
>BQNB010204342.1:0-10698 GCA_026074375.1 Tanacetum coccineum | reverse complement strand
AGTTGTAATTAGAAGACATGCAAAACAATACATATATGTGTCCTAGTTGTTGATTTAGAGCATGGTAACTCAAAGCAAAGGTGGCACACCACATGGACACATGTCTATGTGTGTGACACCTCCAAATCGGGTCGCAGCGGAATAATGTGTCCGGGAGTGTTACTTCATAAATCTATAGCACAAATTATGAGAGCGACCTCTATATGAATCGTTTGAAAACTGATACATTGGAATAACTAAAATTGTTTGTTACAAAAGCACAACGGCTTAACATGTTCACTTGTAAATGTAAAGATTTTTAAACATAACAAATATCCCCAAAATGTAATGCTTCTAAGTCTTTATGCAATGACATCCAAAATAACGACCACCAATGTATCTTTGGCTTGCACCTTATTGACCTGAGAAAAACATGCTTTAAAAATGTCAACATAAAGTTGGTGAATTCATAGGTTTATGTAAATATAATGTAGGACTGCAAGACTTCCAAGTGTATGATAATGCAACAGATGCAAACATCATGAAATGTAATTATGTTTCCCTAAGCTCATGACACCGAAGCTCGACATGTATGAATTGCAATATAAATTGCCTACATTGCCCTTGATGATGTTCTAACCTGCAACATCCCAAATCCGACATGGTATACGTTCATTGTCTAGCAAACCGGCATAGTGAGCGCTACTCACCTGAACGGGGAGGTCGATCACAAATAGATCTATTTATAACATCCGCGCTTACTCAGTAAATCACAGAATGAAATGCGTCACGTAAATGTCCGAATGCAACCTAATTAATTATAGGTCGTATGAGTACTAAGTAATTTAAATAACAAATACCATATATAATTCTATATAGCTACAACACCATCAAATTATAATTGAGAAATAATATTTATAAAGTTAAAATGTTTATAAATATTACCTTAGTAAAAATGTCGTAACTTTCTCGTTTTAAGTCCGTTTTTTACGTTCTTTATGTTTACGGTTTCGTATTAAGAAGATGTATCAAAATATTACATTTTAATATTTTTAACTCACCGATGAACAGTATTTTTTACTGTTCATGATAATTTATAAAATTATTTTTATAAATTTAATTATCAAAATCTTTTGAAAGTCATAATTTATTCGTTTTAATTCCGTTTTTAGTGATTCTTTCGAGCACTTCTGCAATGAACAGTAATTTATTTTCATAAAATTATTTTTATAAAAGTATTTATTATTGTAAACTTGCAAACGGCGTAACTTCTTCGTTATAGCTCGGATTTTTAAGTTCTTTATATGTTTGGAATCCTCATGAGATGTAGTATTTTTATAAAGTATAAAACCACTGTTTTAAAAATCGAATTTAAACAATAGCTTTTTATCAGTTATATATTTATTTATATAAACTTGTTTTATGTTAAATAAATCATTCCAAGTCTTTTCACATGATTAATACACTAACTTGTGTATATTTATAATCCTCTAATATTTGTCCAATATTATGTCCAAGAATAACAAGTCCTTACATTTATTTACTTATAAACTTTTAAACAATTAATTTATATATACTTTTATAAATTAATCCACACTTGTATAATGTATATACTTTCATTCCAACATGTTTTTAACATCAATATAACATATAAAAAAGTATTTCATACCATGATCAAGAGTAATAATCCATTTTACATCTTAATATATTTCCTAGATGGTGATTTACTATATAAACATTATATACACATAAATCATAAATATAAAGAGTGTAGGGTTTTTAGATGACCTTAAGATGATGTATGATGAAGAGAAACAAGTTCTAAACCCTAGTGTAGAATCAAAACCAAAGCTTCCAAGACTAGAAACCCCTAATCTTCTAAGAAACCCTAATCTTAAACTTTCTCGATTAAACCCTTGTAAATGCTAAACCAAGCCTTCAATACACCTTAGAATATCTTAGATATGATACTAGAACACTTGAATACTTGATAATAAAAATTATATTGATGGTTTGTTTGTGTTGTGTGTGAGTCCGTGGGCTTGTATAGGCAAAGGAGAGGATGTTGTAAAGTTATTGTTAAGGAAAAATATATGTGTTGTTATCTTACTAGTATGCATTTATTTATTAAACCAAGAGCTAGTCAAATACACTATTAGGAATCTAAAAGCCTTAGAATTACAAAGGGGGACGGTTGGACAAGATTGTAGTGTAAACAAGGAGGGCTTGGTCAAGAAACACTAGTCCTATGTACCAAGTATATAATGAGTACCTATTTAGTACAAGTACTTGGGTTTAGGTACTTATGGCCTCTTGTTCCTTTTTGTGTAGGTTATACCTAAAATTTAGAGGGGGGGGGGAAAGGACTAGACGAGTCTTTGATATTTTATGTTGAAATCCTAGTAATACTTGAAGTTTTAAGATGTATAGGTTAAGTATAAAGAGTATACTTGTAATGTGTAGGTTTTGGTTTGGTTCTTATAAGTATAATTCGGCTATAATGATAAATATGGGTGAAGTTTTATAAAACTTTGAGTATTGGGTATAATAATAGGTATTTGTTGAAGCGTAGATAAGTTTTGGTAATTTCGTGAATGCCTAACTATATTTTATCGCGAAACATAAACACTTTACGTAACCAATAAAAATAAAATGTGCAAAGTTAATAATTATCCTCCAAATAATTATCTAACACTTGCTTGACGTAAACCTTTAATTGTTTGATGCCCGTTTACGTTGAATGATAATTTTTAGCTTACGCGATTTTACCATATGACAAAAATTAAAAGCAACGCGTACAAGACTAAAACTAAATAGTGAAATAAATAACGTCGAAAAATAACCTAAAACCACGGGTGTTATAGTCTTCCCCTGTTAAATGAGCCTTGTCCTCAAGGCTTAAGACGCGGCACTTGAAGACGGTGCGGTTTTTGTGAAGAGATGTGGATATTTCTTCTGAAATTGATCCTCACGTTCCCATGTGAACTCAGGACCCCTCCTAGAGTTCCACCAAACCTTAACAATTAGGATACGGCTTTGTTTCAACCGTTTAACTTCTCGATCCATGATTTCTACGGGTTCCTCTACAAAATGGAGCTTATTATCAATATGAATTCCATCCAACGGAATGGCTAATGGTTTGTCGAAATAACACTTCTTCAAGTTGGATATATGAAACGTATGATGAACCCTACTCAACTCTTGAGGAAGCTCAAGCTTGTAAGCAATGGCTCCACCTTTAGCCAACACCTTGAAATGTCTAACATATCTGGGGTTTAACTTCCCTCGTTTTCTAAAATGTAAGACCCCTTTCCAAGTTGAAACCTTAAGTATAACTTTATCTCCAACCTAAAATTCCATCAGCTTAGGCTTTAAATCGGCGTAACTCTTTTGTCGATCACGAGCGGCTTAAATACTTTGTTTGATCTGGATGATCTTCTTGGTTGTCTCTTGAACTATTTCTGGATCGGTGAGTTAAACTTCTCCAACCTTGGCCCAACAAATAGGTAAACGACACTTTCGACTGTAAAGGGCTTCAAATGGTGCAGCCTTGATGTTGGTGTGATAACTATTGTTATATGAAAACTCAACTAATGGCAAATATTTAACCCAACCCTTTCTAAAGTCGATCACACAAGCACACAACATATCCTCGAGAGTTTGAATAGTCCTCTCGCTTTGTCCGTCGGTCTCTGGATGATATGTAGTACTCATAGCCAATGTAGTACCTAAAGCCTTCTGAAGTGACCTCCAGAAATTTGATGCGAATCTACCGTCACAATCAAAAATGATTAAGACGGGTATTCCATGACTTGTGACTACTTCCTTTAGGTACATTCTCGCCAATTTATCCATGTGATCAGTTTCCCTCATTGGTAAGAATAGTGCAGACTTAGTAAGTAGGTCTACAATCACCCAGATGGTGTCATAACCTTGTGACGACTTAGGAAGCTTTGTGACAAAATCCATAGTGATATCATCCCACTTCCATTGAGGTATCTCAGGTTGCACCAACAAATCCGATGGCCTTTGGTGTTCAGCCTTGACCTTAGCACATGTCAAACATTTTCGAACATAGGTGGCGATGTCGGCCTTCATATTGGTCCACTAATATAGCCTCTTCATGTCCTGATATATCTTGTCAGAACCCGTATGGATAGAGTATGTTGACTCGTGGGACTCATGCATGATCGAAGTCCTTAAATCACCATAACATGGTAACCAACTCCTACCTATTAAGCATAGAGTTCCATCAGCGTGGGGTTCCAACCTTTCCTTCGGTATATCCTTCCTGAACATACCTCCCCCGTCTTCCTTTTTTGAAGTTCTTTGGTTTCTGTGCCTCTATTTGAGCTTCTAAAATTTATTTGGGGAGATTCAAACCAATAGTCATGACTAAGGCTTGAACCCGTAATGGCTTATTCCGCTCTTTACGGCTTAAGGCATCGGCTACTACGTTTGCTTTCCCCGGGTGATAACGTATTTCACAATCATAATCACTGAGCAACTCTAACCAACGACGTTGCCTCATGTTCTGATCCTTTTGATCAAGAATGTGTTGTAAACTCTTGTGATCTGTGAACACCGTACACTTGGTTCTGTACAAATAGTGTCTCTAAATTTTTAGAGCAAACACTACCGATCCAAGTTCCAAATCATGAGTCGTATAGTTTTTCTCATGAATTTTCAATTGGCGTGATGCATAAGCAATTACTTTCTCCCTTTGCATTAATACAGCACCCAATCCTTTATGTGAAGCATCGCAATAAACCACAAAGTCCTTGCTTCCTTTTGGTAGAGCCAGAATTGGCGCACTACACAAATTCTGCTTAATTAACTAGAAGGCGGCTTCCTCCTTGTCATCCCAATCAAACTTAACTCCTTTATGAGTAAGCTTGGTCATTGACTTGGCGATCTTCGAAAATCCTTCAATGAATCCTTAGTAATACCCAGCAAGACCTAAAAATTAATGAATCTCCATTGGTGTTTTAGGAGATGCCTAATCTTTTATGGATTCGATCTTTGCGAGATCCATGTAAATGCCTTGACTATCAATTAGGTGGCCAAGAAATTTTACCTTGGGAATCCAAAAATCAAATTTATAGAATTCAGCATACAACTCCTCTTTCTTAAGCAATTCCAGAATTGCCTTAAGATGTTGATGTGTTTCAAAAGCTTTAAATTTATAAGACTAGAATTACCGTTTAATAGATTGAAACACATGGCAAAGTATACCCTTTTGAATGTAGTAAAGTCTAGGTAAGTCCAGGTCGTCCCAAGGGAGTAGTGCGTTTTCAGATTCAAAAAGTAGTTTAGAAAGAAAGTCCAAATGATTGTCACGATCATTAGACTCATATTTGATTTAACAACTAAGTTATACCAAACGCTAGAAATAATTAGATTATTACCAAGGTGATTAAAACATGTTTGTTTAGGCCAAGAGACATGAGATAAAACATATAGATGGATAAAGATGCACGCACAAACAAGATATATAAGCAAGAAATAACGGGTAATCAATCAAGCAAATAACTATTCAATATGATAAGAATTCCTTTCGGCCTTTAATTCTCAACATACCTAATGAATTAAGATAAATTTATGGTTGATAATATAAAAGCATACTCTCTGAATCAAGTTTGTTAGACATGAGATTAAGCATTAAACATTATTATACTTAGGTTGATCATAGTTTTATTAACCAATTCTCACAAGGTTAATACCGAATTGCCATAGACAAACAACGCAAAATTCAATAAACACAATAGATCCTTTCGACCTACTTCTATTGCAATGACAAATCAAACAAGTCTCAATGATCTTAGCATAACAATATCGAGCATACGATTTATACGATCATAAGCATATATCCATAACATTTATTTATATCACATCTCAAGAACACCTAAACAAACATAACAAAATTACTCCATAATCAAACAAGTAACAACACTCATAACATTCATCATGAATTCAGCAAATATCATATTCAAAGGATAAACAAGATTATACCAAATTCCAAGAGCAAAATATGGTGATTTCACATGAATTTCCCAAGAACACTTTATTATATTCAAAGTAAAACCTGGAAACTATGAACAATTCTATCACAATCGCTTATAGATTCAAAATAACACTACAATTATGCTTCTTTGATGGATCAAAACCTGGGTTTGAGAAGAACTTAGGAGCAAGTTTAACCAAATTCCCAAAAACTAGTTCCTAACTTATTCTACTTTAGGAGAGGATTGTAGATGGATGTGTGTGAGATATGAGAGATTTGAGGCTGTATTTATAGGCTCATGGGGTGCCAAATTTCGTGCATAGAAGGACCTAGAATGGATAGATGATAGGTTGCAATGAATGCCAAGCTCATTTAAGAGCATTTATCACAAATTTAATGAAGTGCGCCAAACTTTTTGGATTGTGCACCGCACATTTGGCATTTATAGCTCCGAGGCTTTTATTAAATTGTAGATAATTTAATTCTCTTCGCGTGGCCGCTTGAACCAACTAAAACGGAGTTCGTATGACCGAGTTATGGCCAAAACAGTGAACAGGTGTCGGGAAGCATTCAGCTTGAGTTATTTCTTCGTTTAAGCTTCAAATCTTCGTGTATTCTTCCGTTTTCTTCCACGACACGTACATAGAACCTACAATAGCAAATATACTCGATTAAGTACCGAAAGTTCTTATTATTAACCAATTTATATACATAAAATCACAGATAACGCATATAGAAATATGTATAATTTGAGCGTTATCAAATCCCCCCACACTTAAAACTTTGCTTGCCCTCAAGCAAATCTAAGAAAAGAAATTTTATAAACAAGGTCCTAGGTGACAAGACAAGGAAGTTTATATATATATATATATATATATATATATATATATATATATATATATATATATATATATATATATAAATTTTGATATTTTTTTTAATTTTAAAAAAATTTATTGGGTGTGAAATTTTCGAAAATATTTTTGGTTTTTTTAACAAATAGGTGCAAAAGACGCAAGCATCCCCCACACTTACGAGTTTGCTTGCCCTCAAGAAAAATAAGGAAAATAATAAGCTTTACAAAACAAACATAGAATTATGAAAAATATTTTTGGATTTTTAATATGTGAAAACAGAGATGTTTGACAATACCTAATGATCTTCAAGCTGTAATAACATGACTAAGCACCTCACGAATATGGTAAAGTATAATTCACTCAGACACTCGTATATGATGTAATATAGGGTAAAAGGGAAATCACACTCAATTGCTCAGACATGATCAATTTCATACCATAGGCTTGTACAAGAAACAAAACTGCACCTACAAGGCGTAAGCACCATATATAATTATCAAAATAGAACTTTTATTCGGGTTATAATGTACAGGATAAGGGGTTTATAAGGGTGTGGATAAGGCATGGAAAATATATACTAGAAATGGTTTTATAATATACATGTCGACAAGTCCAAGAAACCCGTGTTGCTAGTTACGACAATCCACAAACCAACGAGGTTATTGAACAAACCAACCTCCATCTAACAAACAATACTTATTCATAATTCTTTTTTTTTATTCAACTTTTTTTCACTTTTTTCTCATTTTTTTTCAATCCACCCTCATTCAAACAACTAACAATTCCCCCGTACTTGAGATAAGGATACACCACAAAAAATACGAAACATGAAGCAGGCCTTCTTCATCTTCATCGAAATGGCACAACACTCATAGCAAAGCGTGAGCAAACCATAAACAAAAATCAACAAATCATACCGAGCAACCAGCAACCAACCATACGACTTTCGACAAAGGCTAAGGCTAGGCTAAATGTTATATTTTTTATTTTTTATTTATTTTAGTGGATGAGAAAAATGAATAGAATGGCTCAGTGGGCTAAACTAGGGGTATCTAGCACTAAAGATGAGTGCTAACATAAGGGTTCTTTTTGGGTGGTTAGCTAATCAGTGTAATTAGCTAAAAGAATGTGTTAAATGGATAGGCTAATTTGGGTTAAATCCTAAATTGCCACTTTATCACATAAAAATACCTATATCACGCGAACGTGATCTCACTGCGGTCTCGTAATGATTTCAAGCACAAGTTCTAGAATCAATAAATCACCAGCACACTCATAATCAAAGGAATCAAGCATAAAATACGTATGCTATATACAGACTCAAAATCCTCACATATGTACTAGAATGGTTATAAATGCGCAAGTAATGTCATTGACCCCGAGTCAGATCTGCTTTATCAATCAGGACACATCTTTGATTTCAAAACTTTATTTATTAACTACGTTTTTATTCTAATATATTAACCTAAGTGGCAAAATTTTTTAAAACAAGAACAGATTTTTAGATTACATAGGGCGAACAAAAGTTACAAATATATATAAGAGAAACGAGACTTCCCGGGGCTCACATGTGCTCGGTTGAATTCTAAAAGACACGACGCTAAACGAAACGCCAAGTATGTGTATTCTACCACATGCAATATACTGATCCAAATATATCACATCCCCAAGTGATAAGATGCCAACCACCAATCCAGGCTCTACCTGTTTTATTTAATCTGCAAAATAAACTAAACTACAAAAACCGTAAAATACTAAAGCACACTTTCGTAGGCACCACGATTTCATTTATCATATGCAACAAGCCTTTAAACCCCTCGGTGGCCCGAGTGGATGAGTTATAGTCTCGTGAGGGTTTCCAACGAACACACCCACAAAGTTCAAAATCATATATATTTTTATTTTTATTTATTTATAATATGATAGTTATGATCATATATATTTTATATATATATATTTATTATGTGTATACACAATTTACTAAAACAAGCACACACAAAGCATTACGAAATAAAAAATAACATAGAAAGGAAAATATAATTACTAATATGCAAACACTCAGAACATATATATTAATAAAAAAAAGTTAATGACGAAAATAAAACCTTTTTGTATTTTTGTATTTTTTTAGGTTTAAGAAAAACACATATATCAAACACATAATTATTATTTGAGGTTTAAAATAATAATTTACAAAATTACTATTATTATTATTAGGGTTTTTCTAATGTGTGCCCTAGAGGCACATGATAAGGGGAGACAAGAGTTGATGTGTCAGCTCCTGATTGGTCAGCAGATCATATCTTTGTCCTCTCAGGAGCTAACTAATCATTTGCTAACCAATGAGGAGCTGACACATCAGCTCTTGTCCTCTCCTTATCATGTGCCTCAGGGGAACATAATAGAAAAACGCTTATTATTATTATTATTATTATTATTATTATTTTTAATTTTTATATTTATTTAATTTTTATTTATAAATTTTTTTAAGAACAAAAGTGCGTCGCACTTGAAAGAAAGGGCGGCGTACTATAACCTAATTTTTTATAATTTTCAAGTATTCAAAAATACTGGCGCGGTAAAAATTTAAAAAGTGCGCCGCACACAAACATATGTGCGGCGGTTTTATTATGACAGAAAACACATTATTATTATTTTTTACTTCCCACACTTTATTAGTTAAAAACACATATATCAACACATAATAGACACAAACAATCACGACAAACACATAATCACACATATTTTAAAGGTATATAAGAAAACTATTTTTTTGAATTTTATGATTTTTAACACTTTTTTTTTTAATTTTTATATATTTCTTTTATTTAAAGCACGCAAGCAAACACACACACATAAGCAAGAAAAACAAATGCAAACAAACATAAATGAATACTAATACACGTTTTAAAACAATCTACATGATAAAGATACGAAAAAGAAAATATATATTTTTTCTCAGCCAGAAGTGCGATGCACAAAAGACAATGTGCGGCGTACATTATGAAAATTTTCAAAATTTATATTTTTTATGGGTTTTCATAGATTCATTATAAACTAAACATATGACTTATTATATTGACAGAGACATACAATAAAACAAGATAATCATGAAGAAAGCAAGATAACACATAAATAAAAAAATTGATTTTTTAGAAGTGCGGCGGTTTTGGATTAAAACCGGCGCACTTGCAGGTTTTTCAGGTTCAGAATAAGCATATTATTATGATTCACAAAACGACACAAACACTCTAATATCAATAACATAATATAAACAAATAGATCTTGTACAGAAAAAGCAACAAAGCAACTTAAATCCACACAAGTATAGATCAAATAAGAACACAAATATTTTTGTAATTTCCATTTAATTGGCAAATGATACAAATATAATAATTTAAGCAATACAATCACACAAAACAGAAGCCTCATGCTCTCAATACCTGAATTAAGCATTATAACTGGTTTATGAGGTTTTTTAAGACACAATCCAAGAAGATATATTGTTTCAGACAAAAAGTGCGACGTACTTAGAAATAAGTACGGCGTACTTGCAGGTTTTTGTTGGGAATTAAAGATTCCTTGATGCTGTTTGAATAAATGAAACAAGAGAGACTAAATTGACATAGTGAAGATTCTACAAACAATAGAATATTGTAGAAGATATGGTCAAAGATATGAAGATCAGGATTGATATCCAAATGATTTAGTTTCCTTATAATATTAAATGTGTTGACTAGGAAGGTTGAATACTTATGGAAAGTATTAATAAATATTAAATATGATGAGTAGGTTATAAGGTTTATTAGAAAAGTATTGATGTAGAATACTTAGGAAGGTATTAATTGTATTGTAACC
>BQNB010204340.1:0-10698 GCA_026074375.1 Tanacetum coccineum | reverse complement strand
CTTTGTGTCTTTGCTTTACTTTAGTTTTCATTTTAGTATTCTCTATATAGACACCATGTGTTGTGATGATATCCATTCTTGTTTACGCCTCGTATTTCCGCCTTGGCGGGGTGTGACACTTTGCGACGTTTCAATTCTATTTGCTATGATGACGATGATGACGAGGAGAGTACTATTCCTTTGAATGAAATTATTTCTCAAATTCCTCCGTCTATTGCAATCACACCCGTCTCACTGAATATGGAGCCTGAGGACTCTCTCATCATAGGGGATGAGAATTTTAGCACTATTCTTGAAAAGGAACCGGAAGAATTCATAAAGTCTAGTGTTGAGGACCTTGTCCCAATCCTAAGTGAGTCCGAGGATACATCTGACAACGACAGTGAGTGTGATTTGCCTTTTTGTGATGATTCTCCCCCTCTTGACGTTTTAGGGGGTAATTTTGTGACTTTCTCTAATCATCTCTTCGATTATAATGATGATTTTACCTCTAGTAATGACGAGTCACTTCTTGAGGAGGATGTTCCGGAGGAAAAGTTTAAAAAATTTTCGAACCCTCTTTTTGAATTTGATGAAGAGTACATCTCTAGTGACATAAATCCTCTTTTTAATGAGATGTTAGAGGACATCGAGAGCAAGGACTCTTATGTTTCTAACCTTAATGAGCCGGTTTTGCTAGTCACACCTCTTTCTGATGCTAATGAGGATGAGTGTTTCGACCCAGGAGGCGATATTGATGAGATCGATGCTGATGTTTCTACGGATATTGAGGACAGTTATCATGATTCGGAGGGAGACATAATCTATCTTGAGAGTTTGCTTATTAATGACACTATCCCTAATCTCCCTCCTGAGGTGTTTTTAGATCATGACCCAAAAAGCTTAAATGATGATCCTAATATTGATGATTTAAAGATTAAGGAAAATGTGAGGTTTACCTTTGAGGATCGCCATTATCTTTCTCTCACATTTGTTATCAAAATCTTTCTTCCTTTTCTTACCTATCTTGTGAATTATCTTTTTCTTCTCTCCTCTAAGAGTGAGGACACCATTTTTGACCCCGGCATCTTCGCTTATAGTTTCTATTCCTTAGAGCCGGTGGCATATAAGAGTCCGATGATGATTTTTCCATTCTTCTATTTTTGCCTCAAGGATAAAGGAATTCGGGGTGAGTCAAGCTAGAGACTCGCACAAAAACAATCGCTTCTCGGGAGGCAACCCGTGTTTCTATCTTCTTTTTCTATTTTCTAATAAGTGTGACGTGAGGAGGCTCGCCTCTTCCTTTCTCGTGTTTTATGGCTTGTATTTTATGTTCAGGATTGCCCTAGATTATGAAGACTCTTGTACTCGTGGTTTTGTCCATTGTTCACTCGAGCTTAAATCCTTAGCATGCTTATTTATGGGAATCCGATATCCTAGATTTTATTGACTAATGTTTATCTATTAGCATAATTAATAAACGGCTTTAGATTTACGTAGAGACCCTTTTAAACATTGAGGACAATGTTTAGTTCTAGTATGGGGGTATCTGTCGATTTGATCTTACTTGCATTTGTTTTGTCTTCACGTAACCCTGTTTTGCCACCAAAAATATGTGATTTTATGCCAAAATTAAAAAAATTTCAAAAATAAAATCGAGCATGTTGCGCTCTAGCTTGCCCCTTAACCTATATAAATTTAAGCTTTTGCTAGTCTTTTATACAAGAAGCTTTAAAACGCGAATTCTAGCTTGAAAAAGCCAAGAGTTTGCAAGTTTCCATAATAGACTTTAAATATGCAAAGCTTGATTTTATTAGACTAAGCATTCGCGGATCTTTTTATTAAAGATTTTAAATTTGCGAAGAACGAAAAATGACAGAGTTGAATATAAGTTAGAGCTCGTAGGAGGTTAATTATGGCTTTTTGCTCCCACCAGCTTAATAAACGTTATATAGTTATTTAATAAATAAAGTTGCTTTGGTTTTTATAAACGTTATATAATTGTTAAATAAATAGTGTTACTTTGGTTTTTGCGATTCTTAGTTTAAATCCCTTCGTAGAGATTCCTTCTGGTGAAATTAAGGTAGACATCGAGGTTTTGTCAATGTTGTGAGGAAATAGGCTACCGATTCCTGACGGCTCGCTACCGTTGTCTAGGTAGTTAAAAGATCACAGGACTTGAAATTTGGCTATAATAATAATAATAATGTAATAAACCGAAGCCAAAATAAAACCACTGGACTATGGTCAGCTCACATACCGATGTAACAGTCATTTAAAGGGTGGAGGTAATAATAATAATAATAAATACGAGACTGATAAAAGTTTGCTGGACCATGGTCGGCTCGCATACCAATGTGGCAGTTTTCAAAAAGGTCGAGGATCTCCTGGTCAAAATAAGACTCCTGGACCATGGTCACTCGCATACCGATATGGCAGTTGTTTAAAGGACCGGGGGATAATAATGTTGCAATAATAATAATAACAAAGCTAAATTTTGACTCCGAGGGTATCTAAATAAAACCACCATCTCTGAACTCGTAGTTGAGTTGCTTCGGATGAAATAAAAAGGATAACCCTTAAATCATGCGAATTTAGAACCTTAATGTGGACCTTATTCTCACCATATCGTCTCTTTTGGAAAGGATTTCAAATTAATTATGGTCAAACCGGGTTAACTTTATATGAATAAGGACATAATTAATTTGTCACCAATTATAAAAAAATAAAATCCTTAGAGGATTTAAGAATAAGGGAGCGGAAAGTAGCTATGCGTACACAATTTGTATTTATGAGTAGTATTAGCATCTTAACTTGTATTTAACAATGATTTCATTTTTAAGCTTGGTTTCGGGCGGGTGAAAAATAAAGGATGATGAATTTATCCTTTTGGACACTATTTATAAGTGTTTCTTGTTCCGTGATCCTAAATGTTATAATTAAATAATGAAAGTCAAACATGTTGTCATTTAAAAACAACTAAAATATGTATATTTATATATATAAAGAAATGGTAAAACGGGGCGTTTCAAAACTAATGATTTCTTAATCCCTTTAGATGAACACTTAGCTACTTTTCAAGGTAATTAGTCTAGGGGGTTGAAATTTTTGGTTTTCTATGTGTGTGTTTATGACATTACGTGAGGACACGGCAATAGCGTAGTATAGGGGATTTTTGATATGTGTTTAATCACATATCAATTTTCTTTATTAAAACGAGCTTAAATGACCAAAAACAAATATAAAATACATTGTATTTGTTTGTTTTGTTGATTGTGTTGTGCGGGAAAACGAGTTTAAATGACCAAAAACAAATGGAAAATACATTGTATATGTCTATTTTGTAATTGTGTTGTGCAGGTAACGGATATATCAAAAATGGACAAAAACAAAGCCAAAAAGGACAAAATCGAGCACGAGATTAGAAGAGAGTGAGAAAACAAAGCCGAGGACTCATTTATTTCTATGGGCTAATCTGGACCCATTTATTAGACCGGGTTCGATTTACTAAGTCCATGAAAAAGTGTATAAGCTTAAAATCAAATCCCTAATCCAATCCAAAACAAGTCCAGGCCCAAGAGAAATAACTAAGCCCAAATCCAAAACCTGTCCAAGTCAAAGAAATAAAAACGTTTGGTCAAACGTTACTGTTCATCTTCTCCCTCGTTTTTACAACTAGAACGAGTAACAATGATAAGTACGGGTAAATTCACTCTACACACACTCTCATTCTTCTAGAAGACCAACGTGGTACCTCTAACATCATACCTAGGCCACGATGGTGATCCTGAGGTATCTTATTGGTTAATGAGACGTGGAAGCAATCTAAGGGCTCAAATGGATGTATTTGAAGTTTGTTAGCAATCAAGGGTCAAGATTGAAGCTGAAGAAACGCTCCTCATGGCCTAGAACCTTCTCTCATGTACTATAAATAGATAAAGGAATTCACACAGAAGAGAGGTAGCTTTTAGTGTAATTTTTAGCTTAATTTCTAGCTTATTGTAATGTTTTTTTAATGTAATTTCATTTTAAAGCTTGTAAACTCTTCATTATTAATAAAAGTCCAGTTTCGTTTTAAATTGTGTATTGAATTCATAGTTTTACTTTTATGCAAAATTTGTTCAAATGTGTTTAGAAATAACCTAATAAGCTCATTAAGCTCTTTGTTACCTCATAAGCCATTCCTAATTCAGTTAAACTCTCTAAGGCTTAACTGAATAAGCTTTTCACTTAAATCATAAAAAAGTCATAATAAGCTTAATTTGGATGATAAGCTAGAAATGGAAGGGCTTATGGACTTTACCAGCTTATGTAAATAAGCTGGAGCTTGTAGATAAGCTCTTAAGAGCAATTTTAGTTTTTGTTTTGAGCAAATGACAAGGTACAATCACTTTTACCTTTATAGCTTAATTTCTTTTGTTGCTTATTAAACTGCTTAATCTGTTTTATGTTAGCTTAATATGTCTTAAATATCTAGTTTACATCATTAGTAATAGTTTAATTTGAGTTTTAGTTAAAACTGCTCATATAGAAGTTAAAACTGCTATTTAGCTTAGCTTATAATCTAGGACTTATTCTTCCAAAGTTTTTGCTTATTTGTTCTTATTTGTCATAGTACTTAATCTTTTTTAGCATTTCAAAGCTTAGTTAGGTCTGTTTAGGCTTAAAATTAGTCTTTCATGTTTTAAAGGGGTGTTTGGGATAAGCGGTATTAACATGGTCAAATAGTTTGTAATTTGTTTTTTGGTACTCAATTAAGTTTCCACAAGCTCTTATTTAGTCTAAATGTTAGTTTAAATAAGCTTAGAATAGGGTTTGTCAAGTTTTCTAGTTTTTTTTATCAAAACTCAAGTCTGCTAGTTTAAAGGTTTCTAAAACTGTTAATTTGATGAACTCTTTAAAAGTCTATTTGAGTTGTGTTATTTGTGCTCAAAACTGGTTTCTAGTGCATCAATTTGCATTTGTTTCAAGTTTGTAATCTTTGGTAAGCCTTTAAAGTATTTTTGATCAAATTCAGTCAAGTTAAGTTAGATAGTTGGTTGTTCTTAGAGATCTGAATATGCAGACCATTTGTAGTTAAAATCTAGCTTATCTTAGATTAAATATTGGTAAAATAAGCTCATCAAAGTTTGTTCTTAATCTGTTTTAGGTGTTTACTTTGTCAAATCATTTTTGAGTCTTAATTGTAAGCTGAGAAAGGGTCATTTCATCTCAAAAAGCCAAAAACAAAGTAGTGCAAACTGCCATTTTCATCTATCATTTCTAGCTTATTCCTTTAACCAATTTGCTTAATTCTAGCTTATTTGTGTTATTGGAGTCTAGTTCTTTATATGTTTTAACCTTTTAGCATATTCTTAGTGCTTAATAATTTAAAATTTTAGCTTAAAAGTTTGTCAATAGTCCTTAAAATCTGTTTTTAAGTCGACTATCTTATTACTTTTAAATGCTTTTCAGCTTATTTTGTTAGCTTATTTCTAGTTATTAGTGCTTTTTGAGTCTAGGTCTAAGTCTGTTTTCAGCTTATTAGTTTTCTAAGTGCTTATTTAGTCAATTAGTCTTAGCTAAATTTCATAAAGTCTTAACTAAGTCTTTAAGCAAACTGTCATTTTTATCTGTCCTTTTTCTAGCTTAAAAATAAGTTCCAGTCTTAAGTCCTTTATTAAAGAAGCTTATTTTTGCTTAATCTTTAGATTTTTTCAAAAAGAAAAAAAAATGTTTTTCAAAAAGGGACGGTCACAGGATTCGAACCTGTGACCTCCCACTCACAAACACACACCTTAACACTGCGCCCTTGGGTCTTTTTCGTTTAAGTCTTCTTTCATTTATTTCTTATACTTTCTTTAGTTTCTAGCTTATTATGCTTATTGATTTTTAGCAGCTTATTGGCTTAGGCTTATTTTCCCGTTTTTCTTTGTAAACCTTATAAATAGTGTCTAATATTTTTATAAATTTTCTCAAGTTTTTAGGATTAAGTTTAGTATTTTTAGTTTAATTTTTAGTATTATTTAATTTTAAAAATAGTTTTAAATAGTTTAAAAATATAAAAAAATAATTTTTGTTTTTAAAAAAATTAGTTTAAGAAATTTGCATTTTGAGTTTTAGAGTTTTCGTTTGTCATTTTTAGTTAATTAGTTAGTAAATTTTAGTTATTAATTAGTTTTTAATTGTTTTTAAATGTCGTTAGATTTTTAAATTGCCTTAATTCCTAGATTAGCGTGCCTTTATATGCTTTCCCTTTGCGTTATTAGATTTAGAATTGTGCTTTCACTGTGCCGTTATTAGATTTAAAAATCAAATCAAACTTAAATGGACAATCAAACTCGATTTTACAGCATGGCACGGAAGAATTTCCATTCACCTTCAACAAGGAGAACGATACCCGTGTTGATTACTTATTATTCTTTTCTAAGAATAATTTGTATGATACTTTGCTTATGTATATGTGGAACGATTTGAACTTTATCTTTTCCTAAGGGTAATTTTCTCATCAAATACTTTCCGAAAATATATTTTATTAGTAATTAGCTTATTACTCTTTCAAAAGAGTCATTTACCGATTTACTTTTAATATATATATACTATAATTGAAATGAATCAGTATGCCTCCTAAGGTTTAAATGATTATTGTCCCTTTTTTGTTGAATTTTCAAGCATTTCTCTAACTCTGCTTCAAACCAATCACTTAGGCCTTGATCGCCCTGTTCTCGTTTTTTGTTGACTCCATTTTCCCTAGTGTATTTGCTCGAGGTTTTAGTGATTTTGAGGTGAATGGGGGACTGTGATGCCTGCAAGTAAGGATTGGTTTTTGCATCTAAAGGTGGATCAGGGATTTTATGAAGGGGACTTAAATGGTCCATATATCTGGCAGGGACATCGACTTTAGCTGAGTGTGGTTGATATTCATCGTAATCCTGGGTTTTTATTATTTCTTCATATTCCAAGTATTATGCGATGGTCATATCATCAACCTTAATACCTACACTTGGTGCATTGTTTTGTGTAAGTTCAAGATACTGCTCAATGGTGAGATTTTCATTGTCAACCCCATCCATGATGTTTCCTAGAGAATAGATCGGGGTGAGAAAAGAAATAATTGTAAAAATTCAAATTACTACTAATTTTTAGCTCCCCGACAGTGGCGCCAAAAACTTGATGCGTATTTTCTTTTAAATATATTTTTACCAAGTTTTAAATTTATAAAACTCGATCTACCTAACAACGCACTAACGGGCAGAGAACCCGATCATGGGTAGTATAGAATGGTAAATCCAAGGTCGTCCCAAGAGCTAAGTTGTAATTAGTTTTAATTTGAAATGTTACGTTTAGAAAATGGTTTTTTTTATTTGAATTGAAAGGAATTAAAAATAACAATAAAATTAAATACTGAAAATAAAAGAGTTGGAGATATCAGGAGAGAAAACGTGCTAACCTAGTTTCTTCATTACTACTGTTATGAAAACGTTTTCCTGTGCAATGTTAAACTATGGTTTCATTAGTGGTTTCTAAGGTCGATAGACTTGAATAAGCATATATAGTCTATCTTATACTTCCTGCGATTCTAACTCAGTCCAAATCATATAGGAGGTAGGATATTCCGGGTTGCAGTGATTAATCCCAACTATTCCAAAAACTGATCTAATAACCTATACAAATTATTAACCCTCTCTGAAAGAGTTCCTGTGCTTTTTAATTATATTGAGTGATAAGTGCGGTGACCGGTTAGTTCCTACACTAGGGGTCAGAGTCATAGATCCTCCCTAGTACCCGATGTATCCCATATTGACTAGATAATCTAATAATGAGGCAAGCCAGGTCCAAACCACCCATACTACCAAAACCCAGGGTTACACGATAGTCAAGGAATATCTAACAAACCCATAATCTAATAAGAAACAAACATCATAACAACAGTAATTACATAACTAGGCCAACACTTTAAGTGCTTAGCCATTCATGGTAACGAAAACACAGCAAGAAATAGAAGTAATCATAGATTGAAAGCTCATAATTCTTACAGGATTCGTATTTGAACGATTAAATACAAAAAAGTAAGTAAAGTGTGATCTCCCTTAGACTCCAGGTGGAATTCTTCGAAGGTTGGAAGCCTTTGTCGCCTCTCCAATTGGCTGTGGAGGAAGTGATATCAGAATAGCTTGAATGAGGCCTCTATTTATAGGTATCGAACTTGTTACGGCGTAACTGATAAAGGTGTTACGGCTTAACCTTCTTACACGGCATTCCATATTTAAGCAGTTGTTACGGCGTAACCAGATATGGTGTTACGCCGTAACCTTCAAATAATTTCCATATGTACATGATCTTCATTCCATATTTGTAGATCTTCATGGTTACGACGTAACCATAAGGGGTGTTACGCCGTAACCCTATCTTGGGTAAGATTTCCTTCCAAATATTTATTTACGGCGTAACTAGATATGGTGTTACGTCGTAACTTTATCCTTGATCTTCATACTTGCTTAATTTATGTTACGGTGTAACCATTTTTGGTGTTACGCCGACTTTAGAAAATTACACTTTGAGCCATTTCTCCTTTGTTTCTTGTCACTTTCCTGCATTTCACCTGAAAACTACAAAATGATAGAAAATATCTCGTTTTTGAGTGTTAGTGAAACATTTACAAGTAATATAGGGGGTATTTTGCCATCAAAAAGTATTAAATATTTGATGTTATCAAAGATAGTGAATTTTCTGATGATGATAATGATGATGTTGAGAAAGATGATAAAGATGGTGATGCTGATGACGAAGGTGATGATCATGTCAGTGATACACAAGATGCTGATGATGAAGATGTTGAAACTGAATCTGATGAAGATGAGATTTATAAGTACAAGATACATGTGCGCAATGAAGAGGATGTAGAAATGAAAGATGCTGAAGTTGAAGAGTTTGATAAAGGTGAAGAAAAGGTTACTGATGCAGCAAAGGAAGAAGCTGAAAAGACTTCAGAAGCAAAGGATGATACAAAGAAATCTGAACTCCCTCCATCTAGCTCAAGCTTATCTGTATCTTCAGGTTTTGGTGATCAATTCCTTAAACTTTCTTCTGATTCTTCCTTAGTTAGTAATGTTAAGGATTCTGTAGATGCAGATGTTAGATCTTTACTGTATATTCCCATCCAACATGAAACTCCCCAGACCTAGTCTTCATCGGAACAAAAGATTCCCGTATCAATGATTTCAGAGACAACTAATCTTCCACCTATACTAGAAATTGTAACTAAAACTCCAGTTTCAACTATTGTCCCCTCACCTCAAGTGACACCTATCATCTCATCCGTACAACAAACACCTACACCAATCCCAACACTACTAATTACAACAGATGCTCTAACCGTCACCACTGCTGTTCCCGAATCTAATGCACTCTATGTTGTTGAACTAAGAGTTACAAAATTAGAAAAAGATGTGTCTGAGCTAAAAAATGTTGATCACTCTTTTGAAGCTCATGATGCTCTCCAGTACTAAGTTCCAACAGTTGTTGATAGTTATCTAGATACCAAAGTCGAAGATGTATTTCAAAAGGAACCACAGAAACACACGGCATATCTCATTCATAAATATTCTCTGCAGCATATTCCTGAGTTAACCAAGAAATCAACAGCTGAACAAGAATCTGAGAAAAGTCCTTTAGATATTCTTAAGATTAAGAAGGAATAAGTTGAGAGTCAAAAGAACCCACAGTTTACCATCAAGTCTACTGACAAGGAGGCTCTTGAAGAGTATGATCTAAAAAGCGCTCTCTACCAATCCATGCATGCAAACAAGTCTTTTAACAAAAATCTTGCCAATCATCGATTGTACAATGCACTTATGGAAGCATTGATTGAAGATGAAAACGCAATGGATAAGGGAGTCGCTGCCACACCAGAATGAAACAAGCGTCAGGATATACTTGATCAACCCGCACAGCCTTGGTTCAATCAAATGGTCTCTGCTTCAAAGGATCCTCTCACATTCAATGACCTGATGGCCACTCCTATTGACTGTTTCAGGTTCTTAACCATATCGCTAGGTAGTGCTCCTGCTATTTGATAGGTGATGGCTTTCAACACTGTGTCGATTTTGTTGGTCATCTCATTCTATTGTTGTTTGAAATCGGCTTCAAACTTGGACAGTCTAGCGTCTTGAGATGCCATGAAGTTGGATACCAATCCTTCTAGATTTGATTGACTGTTAAAGCCTTAAGGACGGTTGTTGAAGGAATGGTTCGGGATTAAACCGTTGGGTTGGAACCGGTTAGGTGGGTTTGAAAAATTATTTTAGGAATTTTGGGGTTGTCTCCACCTAAGGTTTGGGTGACTTTTCCATGACTGATTATAGGTGTCAACACAGTTGTTTTGCTCGGGCTTGAAAGTATACCACTTACCTCCCGCTTCATCAGTATGCGAGGATGCATATTCAACGAAGGATTGTTTGGGATCTTCCATGCAATGTTGAGTGTCGTGAGGACCACTGTAGATTTTACATGAGGTAGTGAGTTTGTTCACTTGAGTAGGTTGTGTCGGAGCAAGATGAACTTTAATCAAGCGTTGGACTTGATTTTCGAGCTCGATTAGACAGTGGTCGGATGTACTCCGGACATCTTGAGGCAAAGCGATTGCCTTGACCGGCTTAGCGAAATCCTTTGGGTCATTCCAACTTTCGTTATCATAGAGGGCGAGGTCCTCTAATAATGCCCAGGATTCTTCGGCGTTTA
>BQNB010204339.1:0-10698 GCA_026074375.1 Tanacetum coccineum | reverse complement strand
ACCAAACATTGCTAAAAACGTGTCCTTTCTACCCGTTTCTAAATCCATTAGTAAAAGTAGACAAGTTTATAACGAAATGACTGATAAATGCTAAATTGTATATATTAAATACCCGGGATTTTGCCAAATAAAAGCCAGAAAATGCCAAAAGAATAGGAAAATGTGTGCTTTTGTGTCTAATGTGCAGGAAAGGATAAAAAGGACAAAAAGAAGCAAAAACGATCAAAAACCGATAAGGAACGAAAGAGACAAGAACAAGAGTGAAGAAACAGCCAGAAATCAAAAGCCGGATCAGCCCGACACAGCAAGAAAGGAAGTCAAAGCCTAAAATAATGAAGCCAAGGACTGAAAGTGACAAGTCTTCAAAGTTTAGAAGCTTATTTAGAAGTTTGGAGTTCAAGGACCAAAATTGCCAAAAGTGGAAAGTGCTTTATTAAAGAAGAAATGGAGGTTTTGAAACACAAGGACCAAAGCTGTCGTTTTGAAACTTGTTTTACACTAGAAAAGGGGAAATAGAAAGACAAGGGCCAGTGTTGCAATTACTTCAAAGATTCAAAAGATAGAACGCGGCTTAAACTTCCCCTAACTGCCATAACCAATTTTCCCGCCAATTCTTCCACAAACCCAATTTCATCCCAAGCTTTCCCCCGCTTCTCTATCCTTCAATACTTCGCTTACTTCCCTTCTCTACATCATTTCGGCCACATGTCACTCCCTTATTGGTGCGAACACCTCACACTTCTAATCAAACGGCCAAGAATGAAAGGAAAATGATCAACGATTGAGATGTAGTGGAAGATTCAAGAAGCTCTGTCCTTTCCTCTTTCATTTTCTATAAATAGGGAGCTTAGGCATCATTTTCAGAGTTTTTTTAGTTTTTGTTTTTCAGTTTTTATTGTTTTTTTTACCTTTTAAGCATTTTGTTTAAGCATTTTTTTTAAATTCAGTTAAAGGAACTTGTACCTTTCTTTCTTTCAGCTTGTACATCTTCATTTGAGTATTAATAATTCAGTTTTCAAGTTTCTTTAAGCTTTGATTTCCATTTTAAGCAAATTTTACCTAATAAGCTCTTAATAAGCTCTTTTGAGCTTATTCATGTTCATAAGCTCAAATTCAGCTTATATCCTGTTTTTAATGATTCATTTACTTTTTATAATCATTTTACATCAAACATGATCAATTGAGTTCAGTTTGATCATGCATTGGAAGTTTATGAAGTAATAAGCTGAAAATAGCTTATTGAGCTTAATGCTCTTTGGTTTAGAGGCTTTGGAAGCCAATAGGTCCATGTTGTTTAAGCCACTCACTCAGAAAGAGTGGCTTGGTTCTGAGACTTCATTATTCTCAGGTTTCTTATTCATTATAATCATTTTAGCTTATCAAATTAGCTTATTCCTTTGTTATATCTTGAGCTTAATTCTTTTCATAATGTTTGGATAGTGTTAAGATTACAATTTCTTCAAGCATGAACTAGTTAACATCATTAAAGTACAACTTAGTTGATAAATTCTGTCTCTAGTTTCAATAAGCTAGGAGAGAAAGTAGTCATTTCTTATTAATAAGCTGTTGATTTTAGTGTTCAAATAGCTTTATTAGATTCATTTTAGTAAGAGTGGATAAAAGTTTCCAACTGATTTAGAGTTAAAATAGATTTGTATGATACTTTAGTTTTACTAGTATGAATAAAGGTGTGTTTGGATTAGGGTGAATTTGACTGAAAAAGTCAACATTAGTTTGCCAAAACACATCATTCAGCTGAGTTAGGTTTTAATATCAAGGTTCAAATAGATTTTAGAAGTCACTTTGTAGAAATTCAAAGTCTAGAGTGTAAAATCTTTTGCTAGCACCAGGGCAAATTTTAGCTATAAGAGTTTTAGATTTTAGGATTTTAAAAGCAATTTAGAGTTCTAGGTTGTTTTGTGTTCACTTAGGATAATTTAGTGAAGTGTTAGTTCTAAAAGTGTAGCTTGTGTTTGAGTACCTTGCCAATTGCATCAGCAACAAAACTTATCAGCAACAACAAATAGCAGCAGCAATGAAATTTGGCTTATTTCCTCTTTGAATTTTTCATTTCTATAAGAACCTTTGGAAAAACCTTTTATCTAGGTTGATTTTAGATAATTAGAGTAGCTTATTTCCAAAATCTCAGCATCTAAAGTGTAGTAATAAGCCTTTTAGCTTATTTGAAAAAAGCTCAAAAAAAAAGAGAACTGTTTCATTAGAACTTGCACTTTTGCATCTTCATTTTCTTGTTAAAATTGTTAAAACTAGAGTAATTTTAGTTTAGATTCCTTTAAAACACATTTTAAGCTACAAATAGTTTCTTTTGTTTTTTCACTTTCATCAAGTAATAAGCAAGAAATAAGCTCAAGCTTTCAAGTTCAAAAGCTAGTTAAAAAGCTCACTTTACTGTAACAGGAAACTTTCAGCTTATTTTTATAGCTTATTCTGTGGATAAAGTGCAAAGTCACTTTTGTTAATGTTGTAGGAATAAGCTGTTTAACAACTTTGTAGTTTTTAATAAAAGGATGGCTTTTTTTTTTTTGCTGAAATCTCATTTTTTTTAATAAGCCAAAAAATAAGTTGAAATCGTTGGGTTTATTCTGTCATTTCTTATCAGTCAAGGTTAGTCGTTTCAACTAGAGTGTAAAATTGCAAATCTTAGCCACGCCTACCCTTTACTTTTATCTTTTAACATTTCCTACCCTGACTTTTCAAAATAAAAAAAAGATGGGGAAAGACAAAGGGACCCGGGTGAGCAGACTCGAACCCGGGACAACTCGTACATCCCCTTCCTTTTTGTGCACACATTATACCGCTGCGCCCTTGGGTCCTTTTTCGTAAAGAATCCAAGGGCAAATGTACTTATGTACATTTTGAGCTTTTATAAGCCTATAAGCTGATTAAGCTTAGTTACGGGCTTATTTGTCGAGCTATATTTGTGATTCTTATTTTTGTCAGGAACCTTATAGAGTCTAGTATTTTGTCTGGTGTAAGTTTTTCAGAATTTTTCCGTAGAGTTTAATATTTTTTATAATTTAATTTAGTTAAAAGTTTATTTAATTCATAAAAAATAACAAAAATTACAAATAAAAATATTATGCTTTTTTAGAAAATTTCCTTATTATAATCTAGTTTACAGGAAAAAAATGATAATAGTTTTCGTAGGAGCATTTTTTTAACTTTTCATCTTTTAAAGAACGAGTCCGGGTACGGGTTTTTGTTTTGACTCGTTTTTGGGTCAAACGAACTCCGTTTTCGGTCTAGTCTTTTTCATTCTTCGTTATTTGACCCGTAGAGTAGTTTAGAAGTGAAAAATTTTCCGTAGGGTTATTTTTAAAGATTTTAGGTTTTCCCCCTTTTTGTACGGGATTCGGGGTCCCGTTTTCTAGTTTAATTTCATAATTTCTAGGTTTTTCTTAAACGTTTTAGTCCGTTATTATCTAATTTGACTTTTTCAACTTCCCAAACCAATTCCTTCCTTCAAACTCAAATCTTCGATCGTATCGATTTACCATTCCAGCCTCGTTGGGGATAAACGACCCGAGAAAGCTCTATACTACTTCTCGGTATCATTGATTCTGCTTTTAGACTATTCTTACTATATATTTTATATTTCATTATATTATATATATTTTAAGGTGTAGTTAGGACGGATCATTGTAACACTGAATCCCAGACTTCTGCACAACCGGAGTACCTACATCTTACCTAGCCCCAGCAACATTAACTACCCTCCGATTATCATACCCAGTACCTCTGTTGAGTCTTGGAGAATTATCTTGATTAGCTCTACTGGAGTTTGATGATGTTCGAAGGTTGTTGTTGGTAGGTTTGTATATTTTCTTAAACGAGTGAGAAATTAAAGCCATGAGTTTGTCAATCTCTTTGTCCTTGGACATTTCATCATCTTCAGTAACCGTATCAGGTTCTGGATCATAAGTAGGAGCAGAAGAGGTAACAATTACTTTTCCTCTGTTTCTGGTAGATTGTTGTGATCTGGTGGAGTAATATTGAGTGTTTTGAGTAGGATGGTTTTGATGATGGTAAACTGGTTGTTGTTGAGCAACAAGTGCAAGTGGATTAGCAGTACGTGCTAGTCTTTCAGCTCTTATCTCATTATGGAAATAACGAAAGTCGAAATAATCTAAGTTTTTATATAAAAAAATATTAAAAATGGGAAAATAAGGTGTTTTATAACTTGTGATTTCTAAACTCTCTCCACAAAAGTCTTTGCTACTTTGTTTCAAAGATTAGTATGGTGTAAGTTTTGAGATATTTCTGTTATAGAGGCATAATTAATATTGCGTGAAGACACTCAATCGCTTAGTTTGTAGCAATTTTGATATGTGTGAAAACACATATCCATTTTATATCAAAAATAACCCATAAAAGCCAAATTTGTGCATAAAATGCTTGTATATTGCTTTGTTTTTGTCTTTGTGATTGTGTAGGTATGGATAAAGCAAAAAATCACAAGAAAACGTCAAAAACCGAACAAACACGATGCAGGAACCAAGATAACAAAGAGCCGGGAGAAAGCTAATCAAAGGTCAACAAAAGGTCAACCCTTGTCAATATTATCAAACCAACAAAAAGACAAAACCTAAAAAAAATCCAAACACTCCCTAAAAAATAAACCAATTTCAAAAAAAGGTCCCTAAGCCCTAACGGTTGTATATAACATCATTAAATAAAGAGTTTACACTCGTTATCACTTTATAAAAGCCCCAAACGAAGCCAATCCTTTTTACTAAAAACCATGGCCCAATTCCTTTTGCAAAAGCCCTAAGTTCAACAAGTCTTTAAAACACCGTGTTAAAAGAAAAAATCAAACGCCCTTTTATAAGTAAAAACGCTAGAAAAGGAGTTACTATACTATTCATTATCTTCTCCTTACCTTGCATTAAAAAATAAAGGGCAAATCATAACTAGTGACGTGGGAGTATAATTCAAGTAACCATGCTATGATTTGGCAAAAGAAAACGTCCAAGATGCTCACATTGGCCAATACCAAAAGAGAAGACATGCGGGCAAAAGAGAAAATACACCAAACAAGTATTTATACTAAAAATGCTCCACAAAAAATTCACAAAGTGCTCTGACTGACATAAAATCGGAAAGCCACGTAGGACAAACCGAGTTCTCACTCATATACTCCCAAACGGCTCAAATATATTAACTCAATGGAATGGCAAGATTACAAAGGCCGAGACATGGGAGCGTCATCACAAAACTCAGGAACCACGAAGCAACCAAATGAAGGCAATAAAAAAACAGCTCACAACCTCACCACAACACATCAATTTTTCCCCGATTTTTAGATTAATAGTATCTTATAGAAATTAGCTTAATGTAACTTTCTTTTAAAAGTAAGTGTCCAAAAAACGCTATTGTAGTTTAAATTCAAACTTGTAATCTGTTTTATAATCAATCAATTAAATTACCTAATAAAATCTGTTTTAACTTACAATACGCTTCTATAATCTCTCAAATCATCCAAAAGGCACTCAAAAGCTCTTCAACAAGCTCATCTATCTTTAAAGAGCTAAGATTAAAGCTCAAATAAGTCACTTAATCACTAAACCTATAAAAACAGACTAATACCTAATGCAAGTATAGGATATTAGCTTTTGATGATAAGCTTACATAGAAGATCTATTGTACTTTTAACTAGCTTAATCTTTGGATAATGCTAGAGCTGTTGAATGCTCTTGCAGCCTCTTTATAGCCTTTGTTTACTAAGGCTTATGTAACGTACGTTCTTAATTTCAAGGTATATTAGCTTAATAGTTTGCATTTGCACATTTACAGCTTAGCTCTTGCTTATTTGGCTTATTTTTCTCATTGAGCATAATGGATACATGTTTTAATCATCTGATTCTTTAGCTATAGTAGAATAGATCTTAATTTTCTGCATTTAGTGTCTTTAAAAAACATTAAAATCAAAAATTAAGATAGCATAGATTATAGCTTTTTAGATTCTTGCTTAATTGATTGTTATTAAAAGTTCATATTAGTCGTAATATAGTGTGCATTATTCTGGTCTTAAAGTTTTATACAAGTAATTTATAATTCTCAAGCTTATAATGGATTGTTATATAGCTAAAGTGGTGTTTGGCTAACAGTATAGTATAAGCCAAGGTAAAACTTGTTGTGGCCTTTTGGTTTGTGATTATTTTGTTTTTTACTTAACCATAGCTTGTTAGGATAGTTTTTTAATAAGTTTAGATATGTTTTTAAATTAGTTTTCACAATTTTAGATTTCTAATAAGCTCAAATTTAGTTGAGGACTTTGTGATTTTAAAGCTTTAATCAATCCATAAGTGATAAATGCTTAAGTATGTTCTTAGTTGGTATTTTTAAGAGTATATTAAAAAGTTACTAGGTCTGCACTTAAATGGTTTAAAATTTTGGTCATATACTTGCATACTGCACCTGGGTAGACAAAAGGAAAAAGTGTTGTTTTATGATCAATAATCAGAGGGTAGATCTAGTAGTTAGAATTAGATTTTTATGTTTACAAATAGGTTTAGGCTCATAGTTTAAAGATTTCAATTTGCTTTTTAAAGTTAAGTCCAATAGCTTATCTGTTTTAGCCTTTAAAATCAGCAATTTGTCTTTTTCATTTCAAAAACCAAATTCAGCAAATGCTGTCTTTTCTGTCTGTTTTCAAAGTGCTTTTTCATTAAGCTCTCATTATTCAAAACAGTTTTAAAAAGCATTTTCATTAAGTATTTGAGTCAAGCTTTCAAAATATATAAGCTTCACTTCTTAAAAAGCTTGTTTGCTAGCTTAAAATAAGCTCAAAGTCTGTCTAGGGCCTGTTTGGTTTCAAAGTTTTCATAAGAGCTTATTGTGATTTTCAGCTTATTGTTTTTGATTCTATGCTTGTTTCTGAGTTAGGTTAGCTTATTAGGTTAGGTTTAGTGTAAGAGTAGCTTATTAAGTCTTAGGTTTAGCTTATTCTTGATTACAAAGTTCATAATTTTTATAATAAAAATCTTAAAAAAGGAGAAAAAGGAAAGTTTAGCATTTTTACTGTCTTTTAAGCTGATTTTCAGCTTATTTTAGTGACTTTCAAAAATTATTTCATATTTAATAAAGTTGTTTTGTTATCAGGTTTTATACAACATAGCTTACATAAGATTTTTATTAAAAAAAGGGGGAAGATGGAAATCGGGGGTGAGCAAGGCTCGAACCCCCGACCTCAACATCCTCAACCCTTTTAAACACCTCACACCACACACCACTACCATCGTGCCCTGGGGTCTTTTTCATTATAACTTTACAAAGTTTAATACTTATATACGTTTTTGCTCTTTTAGCTTAATAAGCTGTTTTAGCTTATTACACAGCTTATTCGATAAAGCTGTGTAATCAAGCTTATTTTTCTAGGTTCTTATTAGTTCAAGCTATTTTCTGTAATTTTTTCAGAATTTTTATAATTGGTTTAGTATTTTTAAACATTTATTTTTATTAAAAATTTTAAAAAATCATAAAAAATAGAAAAATAATCAAAAAAAATATAATTCTTTTTTAGAAAATTTTCTTTTATCGTAAAGTTTCTAGAAAATTAGTTTTGCTTTCGTAGTTAAAATGCAAAATTTTCATTCAATTTTTATAAGAACGGAATTCGTGTTTATCCGTTCTCGTTTTTTCGTGTTATTAAGCTCATTTTAATTCCAGTTTTGTTCTAGTTTTCTTTAAACTTACTCTTTAGTCAATCAGAGACTATTAAAGAGAAAAAATTTCATCTAGGATTAATTTTGGAAAATTTAGTTTTTTTTAAAGTAACTGCCCATGTTTAGGGTTCCCGTTTTGTGTTTTAGTTAAAGTTTAAATTCCCGTTGTTTATTTTCGTACTTAATTGTTATCATTTACTTATTTTAATTGTTTTTAATTCATAGAAAAAGATAATCAAATCAATCTTTGTTACCAATTCAAATCATTGTCCGAACAAACAAACGTTAGTCTCAATTTCATAAATCGTTGAGGTAATAACGACCCCGGGAATCATACTTCCCGGTTAATATACGTATTAATATTAATATATTAGTGAAGATAATTCTTTCTATAAACCTTGTCCTCAAGGGTAGTTTGGTAATTTTCTATCATATTATATTTTATAATTACGTGTATAAGATTGCTAGCAATCACCGTCCCCAAACCTAATGCCTTTAAAAAGTAGTAAAAATAAAATATTTTTTTTTTTTTTGTGGAGGAGTTAAGAAATCACAAGTTATAAAACACCCCGTTTTCCCATTTTTTTTAAACTTTTCCATTTTTATGATTTTCCTTAATTTCCTAACTACAACTTATACTTTATTCATGTGTGACATAATGTATATTTTCATTATTCATAACTTTTAGATCATGGACACAAAAAGCACCATCAAAGTGTCCCAAATGGATAAATTCAACGCCCCGGACTTTCACCTCTCCAAGCCACGCTTAAAAAACAATATCATTGCAAAAAAAACAAATTTATAATGCTAACACCACACATAAAAACTAATTGTGTACTAACTTTTTCTCCCTTATTCTAATTTTTGTATCTCAAGATTTATTTTTAAGTCATATACCCGAAGGTTCTTTAAGACTTTTATTTCGATCGCAATATTATATGCTCTATAACCAAATACCTCAAAACTTCCCCAAACTTAATCTTTGAAAAGTAGCAAAGACTTTTGTGGAGAGAGTTTAGAAATCACAAGTTATAATATCAGTAAAGATGCTAACACTACTCATATTTGTAACTTGTGAACTTTTTACTCCCGACATTTATTATATCTTAAGTGAATGTGTTATTTTGAATTTCAACCATGGATCAACGTTTTGCAAAATACTATGCTTCGGCGAGATCATCCCATGTAACGACTTTCGTCTCGGCACATCCCAACCTTGCGGCTAAGTGACCAGGCTTTTGACACCCCACAGAGACTAGTATCGGGACTCACGGACCTTAGGTTTCAAAAACTCTCAGGTTTCCCGTATAGGCATAGCTTTTAAAATAGAATAGTCAAAGTTCAAAAGCATATTTGAATTTAACAAAAAGAAATCTATTTATTAATTCATCCTTAATATTAAACATAACATTTATGCAATTGTAACCCTCGACCTTTTAGAAGGCTGCAACATCGGTTGTGAGCCGGCAAGAGGTAGTAAACTTTTATCAGCCCACAGTTTATATCTATTATTATTATCATCATAATTTTTATATATATATTTTTTATATTACTTTATATAGAGAAAACTTCTTTTTGAAAAATTCAAGTATAAGTTTGAACTAAGACTAAATTTTTTGCTATATATTACATAAAAATTGTTGATTTAAGTTTAATCTCCAAAAACAGCACGTATATTAGTCCGGTTAAGAGCTTATGGGAGAAAAAGTCACAAATTACATACATGAGCTCTTAAGATTTCCAACTAATCCTTGTTTAGCATCCCACTCATACTTAACTCTATCATTTTTCGTTCTTCGTGAATTTCCGCGAACGCTTAGCCTGAAAGTTAAGGAACAAGCTAGAGCTCAACACGCTCGATCGGGTCAAAATTTACTCTTATTCTACCCAGCAGGAAAGTCAAAATTATGACAAAAACACTTATTTTATTTTTGAAAATTTTAAAATTTATATTTTTTTGAAAATTTTGGTGGAAAAACGGGGTACGTGAGAACAACGGACAAAAGTAGGTAAGATTATATCGAAGATATACTACCCCATACTAAAATTAAACATTGTCCTCAATGTTTTCTAGCCTAAGACTTAAAAACCTCATACTAGAACTCAAAAATGTCGAATGCATAACTCAAGCCTGAAGAAAGTATCACAAAAATCTTAAGCCGTTTATCAAGTGTGCTAAAAGATAAATGTTAGTTGATAATAATCTTTAGGATATCGGATTTCCTCAAACTAATGGCAAGCAAATACTAGGAAGCTCGAGTGGACCGGGACAAAACACCGAACACGAGAGTCTTCAGAAAATTTTGGGTCAATCCTGCAAACAATCACAAGTACAAACAACAACAAGAATCGGAAGAGTACAAGCCTCCTCACATCACAATACAATTAAGAAAGAAAATAGAAGATGGATAAGCATGGGGTGCCTCCCACGAAGCGCTTTGTTTTTAGTAACCGAGTCACATAGCTTGACTCGATCCCAGAATTCATTCTTCCTTGGAGAAAGTGTGGAGATCTTGGACTACCTTGGGTGGTAAGTCCCCTCCGAAGTAATGCTTCACGCGATGACCATTCATCTTAAAGTTTGGCCCATAGGGTTGAGTAACTTAACGGTTTGGTATGGAAAAACTTTGGTGATGGTGAAAGGTCTTGACCAACGAGTTTTAAGCTTTCCCGAGAATATCTTTAGACGAGAGTTGAAGAGTAAAACTCGATCACCAACATTTAAAATGTGGTTTTTAATCTTTGAGTCGTGAAGCTTCTTCGTCCTCTCTTTATAAATCAAAGAATTCTCGTAAGCTTGATCACGAAGCTCATATCACCCGCGGTTTGAAGATCGAAATTAGCATGTTTCAAAGCCCAATATGCTTTATGCTCTAATTCGATAGGTAAATGGCAAGACTTTCTGTACACGAGTTTGTAAGGCGTATAACCAATCGGTGTCTTAAAAGCGGTACGAAATTCCCACAAAGCGTTATCTAGTTTGTTGGACCATGAGGCATGGTTTTCTCTA
>BQNB010204337.1:0-10698 GCA_026074375.1 Tanacetum coccineum | reverse complement strand
TTCTTAATCAATTGGTAAAGACTTGGACAGTGGACTACTAGTATATAAACTACCGTCAAGTAGTAAGGGGGTAAAGTCCTGATGGGCTAGGGTTTAACAAGATCACCATTGCTTTAATCCCTAAGATAGATTATAATTAAACTAAAGGATGCTTTATGCGGATGCGTTAATTATGATGGGATTTAACGTGTCTAGGTCTTAGGAAGAAGTCCTGCCTAAGTCTTAAGAATGATATGCCGCCTCGAGATAAGCACTCATTGCACTAAACAAACAAACCAACGTTTAATCTGATTTAATATGGCTAATACAGTTTTCTATCATTTGGCTTGACCGCTCTTTTATCTTCAGATTATCTTCTTGCATGATTATTGTGTATTGAATTGATTTAAGTCACCACAAACCTGTGCCAGCCTCTCAGGCTGAAAACCCCCTTTTATCAATAGAACTAGGTTTAGCATAGGTTTAACATTAATTAGAAATACCATAGAATTAACTAGACTAATTAAAATAAAATACTGATAGAATATAAGGTTAACTTTCTCGCTCAGTGTTCGACACCCTACTTACCACGAAACTCCATCTTGACCGGGTACACTGCCCGTTAATGTGTTGTTTTAGGTATAGTCGGCTAAATATAAATTTAAAACTTGGTAATCAATAAATACAACCTACACGACAGCACATCAAGTTTTTGGCGTCGTTGCCGGGGAGTGAAAATTGTTTAATCTTTATTTTATTAGTATTTTTAACCCTTAGCTTAGAATAATTTAATTAGCATAATCTAATTGTTTATAATTATGTATTATTGTTTTGCTGCATACTGTGTTTGTATAATACGACCTATTGAGTTTACTAAATACCGCGTATAAGCTATTGACAGTTTCCTTTCCTAGCAAGTTTATTACAGGTGAAAATGGATAACCTCAATATCACTATAGAGGAATACATCAGACTTCAAGAGGAAAAAGCTCTAAGGCATGGTCGAACGTTTAATTGGCAGACTACCACATACAGTAAGGTGAAATATTGTGAAGATGAGGACGATTGCTTCACAAACTTCGAAACCGAATACCCAGCTATAGTCTTTGATGATACATTAACGTATAATGCAGCACTCTCCTTTGAACCCACGGTAAGTCCTCTTAACGAAAACGAAATTGACTTTAGAATATCGTTTGACGAATCCGACAATGAAGATTACACAGTAATTTTTGACAAAAATTCATTTTGTTATAAAACAATTTCTGTTGATAATTTAAAAACAGATTCGGAAAATGACAATGATAAAGTCGATATTCCTTCGTTTCCATCACCCGAGCCTACGGTCAGTTATTTTAATGATTTAGACTACTTCAAGGATTTTGATAAAGAATTTCCAGCCATTGTTTATAATGATGCCCTAACGTCTAAATTAGATTCCTTAACTAAACCTGCTGTAGGTCCTCATCATATCGATGAATTAGATTTGAAAAATGATACATCATTGTCTAAATATGATGAAGAGGAACAAAGCGTTATTTACTTTAATGATCTATTCCCTCTCAACATAATTTATCCTGATGATCAAAATTCAGATAAGGACAATGATGATGATGAAATCAATATAATACAGTTTTCAGGGGGTAATGTAATAAACATCGACACTAAAGGGTCAAATTAGCTTCTGGAAACAAGTCATGATAGAATTAGAAAAATCTTCAATGTGAGAAGTTTTATCATGGAATTAAAGGTTAACATCGTGGGTTGGAATTGTCTTAACAACTGGATGCCATTAAATCTCATTAAGAATTTATATGTGCCGATTGGCATCCTATTCGACCTCAAGTGGTTTTATAAGGATGGTGTCCACACGAGAAAATTGTGGAGGCTAATGTGCGTTTTTCTTTACTTTGATGATTTAAGAATTGGCCCCCAAAAAATGGATACAACGTATTATCTAAACAACTATACGCCGTATCAACGATTTTTAAACTAGAGTTGACTTAGTCAACTATTTCTGTTGGTTAAATAGAATGGCCTCACTAGTAACTTTACTGGATTTGTAAGGAACTACAATAGCATAACATGGGGAAGACAATTGGTGAACTACATGCTCTGCTTATTGAGTATGAGAAAGGTTTACCTAAAAAGGCTGCTACACCACAAGTAATAGCGATTCAAGATGGTAGAATCCATAAAGCCAATAAGAAATCACTTAATGCTAAAGGCAAGGGTAAAGGAAAAGGAAAGAGAAAGGATAAACCAGTTTATATCCTAAAGCCTAAAAACCCTAAACCTTCTGCTGAAAGAGCGCCCGACAAAGGATGACGTCTGCCACCACTACAAAGAGGTGGGTCATTGGAAGAGGAATTGTCCTGCGCCACATTTACGGGCAGATCTCTTGGCTTTACCTTGCTGAGTTGATATAAGAGAAGAGTATCAAGTTGGCACTGCCATTCTTCATGAATCTACACAATAGAATTTATTTTCCAGGTGTATGACACTGGTTGTGGTACTCATATTTGTAACACAAAATAGGGTCTTAGAGGAGTAAGAAAGCTAAAATACGGGGCTCTCTATTTATACGTGGGCAATGGCGTTCATGCATAAGTGGAAGCTATTGGAAGTTATGACTTAGTTTTACCTAATGGCCTAGTGATTTGTTTAGACAATTATCATTATGCACCTACTATAACTAGAGGTGTTGTTTTAGTTTCACGTTTGTTGACATGTTTTATCTAATGTTTATCACGGATTACTGAATTTCAGTTTTCTAAGATGAGGTTTCTTTATTTTAATGCTGATTTTCCCAGTATTGGAATTTATGAATTGATATCTTAAACTTTTTGCCAATGTAACTCTATTTATAATGTTAGCCAAAAATAGCCAAGCTTAACTTGGACCTACTTATCGGGCACTGCAGTTTGCTTATATAAGAAAGGAATACATATTGAAAAGCTGCAACATGATGGGCTTTTAAAGGTCAACGGATGAAGAATCTTTTGATAAATACGTATCTTGTTTAATGTGCAAGATGACAAGGAAATCGTTTCCACATCGTACCGAAAGGGCGACTGATCTTCTTAGGCTAATACATACTGATGTGTACGGTCCACTTAGACACGTGTCAAGACAAGGTGCTAGCTACTTCATTACCTTTACAAATGATTACAGTCATTATGGTTATGTTTATCTACTTATACATAAACATGAAGTCTTTGAAACATTCAAGGTGTTTAAGAATGAAGTAGAAAATCAACTCGGAAATACTATATAGGCAATTCGATCAGATTAAGGAGGCAAATATATTAGTCAAGAGTTTTAAAGATTATTTGAAAGCTTGTGGAATTGTTCAACAGCTTACACCTCTATATACACAACAACACAATGACGTGTCTGAAAGGAAGAATCGTACCTTGTTGGACATGGTTTATGAATGGTGATTCTATAACTCCTGCCTTATCCTTTGGGAATATGTTCCTAGAGTCTGCTAGATGCATTCTCAATATAGTTTCAACCAAGAAGGTTGATAAGACACCATATGAATTATGGTATGGAAAAGTTCCTAACTTGTCTTACTTAAAGGTCTGGGGATGTGAGACGCTTGTGAAGCGGGATACACCTGACAAACTTCAAGAAAGATATATTAAGTGTATCTTTATAGGATACCCAAAGGAAACGATGGGTTACTATTTCTACTTCCTACCTGAAAACAAAATTGTTGTTGCAAGGTATGCTGAGTTTTTGGAGAAAAATCTTATTTCTCAAGAAGTCAGTGGAAGGGCTATATAACTTGAAGAAATTCAAGATGAAGATACATCACCTTCTGAAAGCACTAGCAAAATTCCTATAGAGGTTGAAGGTTTCAAACCACCTCAAGAGGAAGTAGTTCCCGTTCGTAGGTCCGCAAGGATACATCGAGCTCCTAATCGCTTATGTCTAAATGTAGAAAGCGAGGAGCATTGTTTGGAGGATATTAATAATCCTACCTAACTACCACAGTTGAAATTATTAGATCCATAATCTAAATATAATGTCTTGATCTATGCATGAAGGAAATGCAATCCATAAAAGATAATCAAGTCTGGCGCTTAGTTGATCTACCTCCTAATAGTAAGACTATTGGAAGTAAATGGCTTTTTAAGAAAAAGACTGACTGTATGGCAATAGAAACACACCTATAAATCTCATCTTGTAGCAAAGAATTTACTCAAACCTACGAATGTTAATTTAGAAAAAATGCCTTGCAGATCAATAAGAGGCTATGTAGGATTCTTAGAGCGATAGTCGACATTCTATGACTATGAAAATGGCGAAATAGATGTCAAGAACTGCCTTCTAAATGGAAAAATTTCTTGTCTGAAGATAGTTATATGGTACAACCTGAAAGGTTTTGTTTGATCCTAACATCCCTCACGACAAGTAAGCAAGCTCAAAGATCCTTCATGGTCTTAAGCAATAGCATCAAGAAACTGGAATAAAAGATTTGATGAGGAAATCAAAGGGCTTGGTTTTCTCAAAACAAATCTGATGAGCCTGTTTATATCAAAAGGCAGTGAGAGTAATGATACATTTCCACATCTTGTAGTCGATGACATAATCATGTATGGTAAATCACATCTCCAAGTTTGCAAAGTGTAAAGTCCATATCTTGGAAAGTGTTTGCCATGAAATTTAAGGAAGCATCATTTATTTCTTGGAATCAAGGATCTACCAAGATAGTTTAAAGCGATAATTTAGACTAAGTCAAAGTGCCTACATGGATTATAAACCTCGAAATATTTAAGATGCTAACTCCAAACATGCTAATATCCCCGTACAAGATAGTTTTGACTTGAATAAAACACAAGGTGCTTCAACACTTGGAGAGGTGAAATGCATGAAAAATGTACCTTATGCTTCTGTTGTAGAATCCATTATGTATGCGGTTAGATGCACTAGACCTGATGTTGCGTTCGCGTAAAACATAACAAGTCATTTTTTACAGAATCCAAGTGAACCACACTGGACTATTGTGAAAACCATTCTTAAGTGTTTAAGAAATACTAAAGATATGTTCTTGGTTTATGGAGGAAATCCTGAAGCTAAACTTAGAGTTGATTGCTATTGCAATGCTGGATTTGAGACCGATAGAGATGACATAAAATCTCAGACAAGATACATCTTCGTTTTGAATGGAGGCACAGTAGACTAGAAGAGCTCCAAGAAAAGTACTACTGCAATGTTCGCTACAACAGCGAATACATAGCAGCGTCAGAAGCTGCAAATGTGAACTGTTTGATTAGAATTTGTTTAGGGCTTGGTATAATGCCAACAATAAATGAACCAATTAAGATTTTTTGTGATAATTCAGTCGCACTTCTTATCGCCAACGAACCGGGGGTTCAGAGGGGAGCCAGACACTACCATAGAAGATACCATTATGTTTGAGAGTGCATCGTAGTGGGTGAAATTAATCTTCTAAAAGTTCACACATATGACAATCTAGCAGATCCTTTTACGAAGGCTTTACCGAAAGGAAAGCTTACTCAACATGCTAGGAGCATGGGACTTCATTTAGCTAGTAGTTTCATGTAAATCTGTGTTTAGTATTTGGATAAGAGATGTTAAGACAAATTTATTTAATGATAATGATACTTGGTATGTTGGTTATATTTAAATAAGTTATGTCCAATATTTGCATGTTTAATCCGTGAATAATATTCATTAGTCTAAATTAGTCCATTGTCGATCAAGAATATAGGAATATTGTTGAATTAAGATAAATCTTAGTGATTGGTGATATTTTTGAATATTAAAGGATGTGTCTGCCAAACTCACATGATAATCATAAGATGATCGGACTTCCCCACCTAACAAGATTATCACTTTATGGATCAGTGATGACATCAAATAACGTCTATTTTATAGCATTATTTATCCCATGTATTTAACCTATTTTGTATAATTATTGCAAAAATTGTTTACTAATTATTATATCATTTTAAAATTGCAATAATTAGGAGTACTTGAGTGAATATTAGCAAAATGCTCGCAATCTTGACTTAAATGAAAGATATTTGAAGATTAATGATTCTGACAACCAATACGCCATATCCATCAAGGAAGATATGGAGTATCCGTGCCTGCACTCACCAAAGACCACAAAGGAAAGAAGATCAATACGCCGTATCTAGGAAAGGCAATACGCCGTATTTAAGCTTTATGTAAAAAATAATCTGCAAAGATATCAAACGTGGTCCTTACTCTAAGAAACTCCAATACGCCGTATCCAATCCCTTGGATACGCTGTATCGAACCGACTTCTAGATAGTACAAATAGAAAACTCAAAAACGAGTTTTAGGTGTGCTAATTCATATTCTCGATACCTAAACCACAAAAGTCAATTTTCAGAGGAGAAAAAGAGCACAAGAAATACTTGCAACACTTCAACCCATAAAATACAATGTGTTAATTTCTTAATACTTTTGTAAAATCGTAATCAAGTTTTTGTATCATTCATACCTTCGATTATTTACCTTGCTTAACCATTTACTCCTTGTATTAATTATATGTGAAAGGCTAATACCTTCTGGGTACTATCCGTTTATATGACGATCTGATGGTTTGGTTTTGTTTATATCTCGATTGCTTAATTTATCATTGCATGCTTTTTTATGTTTATCAAATCATACTTGTTTACGTGCTTTTGTATGCGACCTATCATTCAACTGGATCTAGTGATACGGACCAAGTAATCTAGATGCCGAGATAGCTCTCCATATAGTGATTTATACATCTAGAATCATAGGATCACAAATATTATCCTTCTAAAATCGTGCTAAGGATACGCTTCTGGCTTAACTAGTTAATAGAAACTGCCTTAGGTTTATTAAACATGTTGATTAGTAGGTGAATCTAGATAACTCAATAAGTAATGTTCTGATTCTACTGGATAGTTGGACAAGTGGACAACTAGAGTATAAATTAACATTAAGCAGTAAGTGGGTAAAGTCTCTATGAGCTAGGGTTTAACAAGATCACTAATGCTTTAATCCCTAAGATAGATTATAATTAACAAATAAGGATGCGTTATGCGGATGCTTTAATTGTGACAGAATTAATGTGTCTAGGTCTTAGGATGAAGTATCGCCTAAGTCTAAGAATGATATACCTCTTCGAGATAAGTAATCATTGCACTGAATAAACAAACCAACTTATAATCGGATTAATGATGGCTAATACAGTTTTCTATCATAAGGCTCGATCACTCTTTTATCTTCTGTTAATTTGCTTGCGTGGGATTCAAGGTCTTGGAATAAATTATAGTCCACCAACCAAACCCGTCCATCTCCCAGGCTGAAAACCCCTGTTTACCTGTTAGAATTAGGGAATAGAACTAACATTGGATTAGCATAAGTCTGACTTAGATTAATAACCAAAATAAAATAAATTGAGAGATTTAACCTCATTCATGTGTTACGACAGATCCCTACTTACCACGAAACTACGACCAATCCGGGTACACTGCCCGTTATAGTGTTTGTTTTTTGCTAAGTTTGCAAAATATAATAATTTAAACTTGAATCAAAAAATATACACACTTAACGACACTCAAGTTTTTGGCGCCGCTGCCAAGGAGAGTGAAATTTAATCTTGATTTGTATTTTATGTTTCAGTTTGAAACATTAGATCTAACCCTTAGGAGTAGTGTTAATTAGATTAGTGTAATTTAGAGTAGTTTATATTCCTGCTTGTTTGCTTACTCTATTTATAAATACAGCGTATCAATCACCAAATATGACGTATTGATTATTTAAATGTTTTTCTAGTAAGATTGTTAGAGGATGGAGCGATCTGGAACATAACTAATGGAAGAATACATCAGGCTCGAAGAAGAAAAAGCTTGAAAACCGTGGGAAAGTGTTTAACTAGGAAACTACTAAGTATAGAAAGATCTGGTATGATGAAGACATTCACGACCTCAGATCTGTTGAAACTGAATTCCCAGCTATAGCTTTAATGACCGGATATCATCTAAAAACACTTTCTTGTGAACCCATGGTAAGTCTTCTTAACGACAATAAAATTGACTTTAGAATATCGTTTGACGAATCCGACGATGAAGATTACACGGTGATTTATGACAAAAATTCGTTTTCCTATAAAATAATTTATGTCAATGATTTGAAAACGGATTCGGAAAATGATAATGATAAAGTCAATATGCCTTCGTTTCCGTCACCCGAGCCTACGGTCAGTTATTTTGATGATTTAGACTTCTTTAAAGATTTCGAGAATGAATTTCCAGCCATTGTTTACAATGATGCTCTAACGTCTAAATCAGATTTCTTAACTGAACCTACTATAAGTATTCAACATATCGATGAATTTAATTTGAAAGATGAAACATCATTGTCCGAATGTGATGAAGAGGAACAAAACGTTTTAAACTTTAATGATCTGTTTCCTTTTAACGCAATTTGTCCCAATGATTCAAAATTAGATAAGGACAATGATGATGATAAAGTCGATATTGAACACTCTTCGGGGGATTTATCTTTCAAACCGTTACCTGATGTAATAAATACCGATGTGGGTGCCTATGCACATGGCAAAAAAAACAACTAAGCTTTTAGAAAACAAGTAGATATATCTAAAAATTTTTCAAAACTGAAACTTTTACAGGGATTCAAATTTTAATATCATGACTTGGAATCATCTTAACAAAGGGATGTCATTCATTTTCCTAATCAAGAATTTGTATGTGGCATTTGGCATCCCGTTTGACCCTAAATTGTTTTATAAGGATGGGATTAAATTGGGACAAGTCTAACTTAAAGACTTTTCTGTAAACAAAAGTGCTTGCCGGGAGACAACCCGGAATGTAATTTTTAATTTTTATCAAGTCTGTCTTTCCAAACTGTCTATACGGCATATCCAAACCCCATGGATACGGCGTATTCACTATCTGGACATTATCCAGTCTTTATTTTCGGCACAATATATACGATGTATTCATTAAATGAATACAGCGTATACAGGTATCAATACGACGTATCCTAGGGAATGGATATGGCGTATCGACTTCCTATATAGTTTTAGGTATTTATTTCAAGTCTAACCAAACAAATATACGGAGATAGAATTGCATTTGTTTTCTGAGAATTTACACAGGACCTTGTGAAAGAAATATCGACAAATATTGGTGAAGAATTTACAAATCTAGAGATCTTGAAGTGTTGGAGTCTTGAAAACACTCAGGCGGCTTTCACCACATCTTTTCTCATAAAACTCAACATGTGAGAATCTACCAGAGCCAAATATTATGAGAAGTTGCCTCATTCTAATTACTTGTTTAATTCTCAGTAATTACAGTTTATCTATAACAATGAGGACGTTGTATAATTCAGGTGGGGGGATGGAATTAGAATGTTTACTTGTCCTAATTTCACACTAAAATGCTTAAATTATGCTTAAATTTAAAAAAAATCAAGCATACTTTTGTAAAATTACTTGATACATAACCCGCACACAATAACCCTTGTTAGATATTATGAGGATTTAACCTATCCGTTTCCAAATATTTACCCAAATTCCACAAAATATGATGTACCGGTGATGTTTGTAGACTTAGAACTTGGTTTGGTATACTCCTATTCGAGAACGCAGTGATAAGCACAACGGATTTAAATTGGAAATTTTAAGATTACACTCCTAAATCGCCTTGACATGTGACTTATTAAAGTAACTACACTGGATAGTTAACCCCCATATAAACCATATTGTTTACTCTCACTTTAAGACTAATGCCCCTAAGAACCACCCGTCATAGCCAATTCTTTAGGAACTCATACCATTATTTGATTCGTACACCTTTAACACCTAGCCTAATCCCTGTTAGATTAAGTTTATTTTACAGTGTTTCTAGTTGCTAAAAGAGTGTAAAAGTATGTAATGTACCCTGATCTTGTGTCAAAATCTATTTTTTGTACGATCTGGAAGAATTTTCACAAACGCAAATGGGAATGTATATTTAGTCAAAACTCATGTATTTTTACTACCATCACAATTAATGGTACGTCCAAAGAATGAAGAATTATTGAAGAATTATCCAGAATTATTATGATCGTGAAGATGGTGAAACTACACCGAGTTTCGTAGTATAGTGTTAGCAAAAAAAAATCGAAAAAAAAAAAAATTCAACAAAAAGAGAGAGAAATAAAGTTTGAAGATAATCGTTTCGCAACTACCGAAGGAATTACATGAAGGATCGATTATTCGTTGATACGTCTAAAAAATAACGATGTAGAGTATTGTACAAAGTGGAAGATATCGCCACTTGTCTTGTAGAGTATGTAAAATTTTGGGATGATTAGGAAGTTGACCGTTACAGGAACGCCAACTTAGGTTGTTGTTTTTGATCGATGATCAAGACGTTGTAAATAGTCGTGTCTTTATCATGTTAACGGTCAGGAAAAAAGTGTCTATCAACTTGTATCTTAGTCTTAATCTATTTTTTCTTAATTTTTATTTAACAAGAATTTACTTCCCTCTCACCTAATGATTAACCATGGGTTTTACGCGAATGAGGATGTGATCGAGCGTGCATGTTTATTCCGTCGTTACGGCCATGTATGCATGTCTCAGCTGCCTTGTTGTTTTATTACTATTGGTGAAAGTTAGAAGGTTCCTACCCTCTATCATTCTTCATCCTAACCGTTGGTTAAATTCGAATG
>BQNB010204336.1:0-10698 GCA_026074375.1 Tanacetum coccineum | reverse complement strand
ACATTGTTTAAATAATTTGAATTTTCTTGAATCTATAATAGAAGGTAAATAATTTAGTCATTAATTATTTGTTAAATTCCTACGTTATTAATTTCCAAACTTAGGTTAACATTGTTTTAATTTAGATTTTCTTGAATCTATAATAGAAGTTAACGATTTTAGGCATTAATTATATGTTTAATTTCTAATTTATGAATTTCCAAACTTAGGTTAATATTGTGTAAATGTAGAAATTAATTGATCGACATGATATATATGCAATTTTTATATGAGTTTATTGAGTTTAATATCTAATGTGGCATTGCATTGTTTAGAATTTTTTAAGATTTTAAATTGGTGATTTAAATGATTTGGATTTTCTTAAATTTATAATTGAAGGTAACGAATTTAGTCATTAATTATATGTTTAATTCCTAATTTATGAATTTCCAAACATAGGTTAATACTGTTTGAATGATTTGAATTTTGTTGAATATACAATAGAAGGTAACGAATTTAGTCATTAATTATATGTTTAATTCCTACTTTATGAATTTCTAAACTTAGGTTAATATTCTTTGAATGTAGAAATTAATTGATCGACATGATATATATGCCATTTTTATATGATTTTATTGAGTTGAATATTTGATGTGGCAATGCGTTCTCTACAATTTTTTTAGATTTTGAATTGGTGATTTAAATGATTTGGATTTTCTTGAATCTATAAATTTAGTCATTAATTATATGTTTAATTCCTACTTTATGAATTTCCAAACTTAGGATAATATTGTTTGAATGATTTAGATTTTATTGAATCTATAATAAAACGTAATGAATTTTGTCATTAATTATATGTTTAATTCCTACTTTGTGAATTTCCAAACATAGGTTAATATTGTTTGAATGATTTGAATTTTCTTGAATCTATAATAAAAGGTAACGAATTTATCCATAATTATATGTTAAATTCCTACTTTATAAATTTCGAAACTTAAGTTAATATTGTTTAAATGATTTGAATTTTCTTGAATCTATAATAGAAGGTAAAGAATTTAGTCATTAATTATTTGTTAAATTCCTACTTTATTAATTTATAAACTTAGGTTAATATTGTTTGAATGTAGAAATTAATTGATCGACATGATATACATGCCATTTTTATATGAGTTTATTGAGTTGAATATCTGACGTGGCATTGTGTTGTCTACAATTTTTAAGGTTTTGAATTGGTGATTTAAATAATTTAGATTACTTGAATCTATAATAGAAGGTAACAAATTTAGTCATTAAATATATGTTAAATTCCTACTTTATGAATTTCCAAACTTAGGTTAATATTGTTTAAATGTAGAAATTAATTGATCGACATGATATATATGCCATTTTTATATGAGTTTATTGAGTTGAATATCTGACGTGGCATTGCGTTGTCTACAATTTTTTAAGATTTTGAATTGGTGATTTAAATGATTTGGATTTTCTTGAATCTATAATAGAAGGTAACGAATTTAGTCATTAATTATATGTTTAATTTCTACTTTATGAATTTCCAAACTTAGGATAATATTGTTTGAATGTAGAAATTTAATTGTTCGACATGATATATATTCCATTTTTATATGTGTTTATTGAGTTGAATATTTGACGTGGCATTGCGTTGTTTACAATTTTTTAAGATTTTGAATTGGTGATTTAAATGATTTGGATTTTCTTGAATCTATAATAGAAGGTAACGAATTTAGTCATTAATTATATGTTTAATTTCTACTTTATGAATTTCTAAACATAGGTTAATATTGTTTGAATGATATGGATTTTCTTGAATTTATAATAGAAGGTAAGGAATTTAGTCATTAATTATATGTTTAATTCCTACTTTATGAATTTCCAAACTTAGGTTAATATTGATTGAATGTAGAAATTAATTGATCGACATGATATATATGCCATTTTTATATGAGTTTATTGAGTTCAATATCTGACATGGCATTGCGTTGTCTACAATTTTTAAAAATTTTGAATTGGCGATTTAAATAATTTGGATTTTCTTGAATCTATAATAGAAGGTAACGAATTTAATCATTAATTATATGTTTAATTCCCACTTTATGAATTTCTAAACTTAGAATAATATTGTTTCAATGATTTAGATTTTATTGAATCTATAATAGAAGGGAACAAATTTAGCCATTAATTATATGTTTAATTCCTATTTTATGAATTTCCAAACATAGGTTAATACTGTTTGAAAGATTTGTATTTTCTTGAATCTATAATATAAGGTAATGAATTTAGCCATAATTATATGTTTAATTCCTACTTTACGAATTTTCAAACTTAAGTTAATATTGTTTAAATGATTTGAATTTTCTTGAATCTATAATAGAAGGTAAAGAACTTAGTCATTAATTATTTGTTAAATTTCTAATTTATTATTTTCCAATCTTAGGTTAATATTGTTTGAATGTAAAAACTAATTGATCGACATGATATATATTCCATTTTTATATGTGTTTATTGAGTTGAATATCTGACGTGGCATTGCGTTGTTTACAATTTTTTAAGATTTTAAATTGGTGATTTAAATGATTTGGATTTTATTGAATCTATAATTGAAGGTAACGAATTTAGTCATTAATTATATGTTTAATTCATACTTTATGAATTTCCAAACATAGGTTAATATTGTTTGAATGATTTGGATTTTCTTGAATCTATAATAGAAGGTAACGAATTTAGTCATTAATTATAAGTTTAATTCCTACTTTATGAATTTCCAAACTTAGGTTAATATTGTTTGAATGTAGAAATTAATTGATCGACATGATACATATGCCATTTTTATATGATTTTATTGCGTTGAATATCTGACGTGGCATGGCGTTGTCTACAATTTTTTTAGATTTTGAATTTGTGTTTTAAATGATTTGGATTTTCTTGAATCTATAATAGAAGGTAATGAATTTAGTCATTAATTATATGTTTAATTCCTATTTTATGAATTTCCAAATTTAGGATAATATTGTTTGTATGATTTAGATTTTATTGAATCTATAGAAGGTAATGAATTTTGTCATTAATTATATGTTTAATTCCTACTTTGTGAATTTCCAAACGTAGGTTAATATTGTTTGAATGATTTGTATTTTCTTGAATCTATAATAAAAGGTAACGAATTTAGCCATAATTATATGTTAAATTCCTACTTTATAAATTTCCAAACTTAAGTTAATATTGTTTAAATGATTTGAATTTTCTTGAATCTATAATAGAAGGTAAAGAATTTAGTCATTAATTATTTGTTAAATTCCTACTTTAATAATTTATAAACTTAGGTTAATATTGTTTGAATGTAGAAATTAATTGATCAACATGATATACATGCCATTTTTATATGAGTTTATTGAGTTGAATATCTGACGTGGCATTAATTATATGTTTAATTCCTAATTTATGAATTTCAAAACTAAGGTTAATATTGTTTGAATGTAGAAATTAATTGATTGACATGATATATATGCCATTTTTATATGAGTTTATTGAGTTGAATATTTGACGTGGCATTGCGTTGTCTATAATTTTTATATGAGTTTATTGAGTTGAATATATGACATGGCATTGTGTTGTCTACAATTTTTAAGGTTTTGAATTGGTGATTTAAATAATTTAGATTTTCTTGAATCTATAATAGAAGGTAACGAAATTATTCATTAATTATATGTTTAATTCCTACTTTATGAATTTTCAAACTTAGGATAATATTGTTTGAATGTAGAAATAATGATAGTGGATTTATCTTGAATTTATAATGTAGAAGGGTAAGGGAATTTAGTCAGTTAATTATATGTTTAATCCACTTAATGAATTTCCAACTTAGTTTAATATGATTTGAATTAGAAATTAATTGATCGACATGATATATATGCCATTTTTATATGAGTTTATTGAGTTCAATATCTGACATGGCATTGCGTTGTCTACAATTTTTAAAAATTTTGAATTGGCGATTTAAATAATTTGGATTTTCTTGAATCTATAATAGAAGGTAACGAATTTAATCATTAATTATATGTTTAATTCCCACTTTATGAATTTCTAAACTTAGAATAATATTGTTTCAATGATTTAGATTTTATTGAATCTATAATAGAAGGGAACAAATTTAGCCATTAATTATATGTTTAATTCCTATTTTATGAATTTCCAAACATAGGTTAATACTGTTTGAAAGATTTGTATTTTCTTGAATCTATAATAAAAGTAATTAATATGCCATAAATATATTTTTAAACCTACTTTAGACGAATTTTCAAACTTAAGTTAATATTGTTTAAATGATTTGAATTTTCTTGAATCTATAATAGAAGGTAAAGAACTTAGTCATTAATTATTTGTTAAATTTCTAATTTATTATTTTCCAATCTTAGGTTAATATTGTTTGAATGTAAAAACTAATTGATCGACATGATATATATGACATTTTTATATGAGTTAGATTGATATGAATAACTGACGTGAGCATTGTTATTTACAATTTTTAAGGTTTTGAATTGGTGATTTATATAATTTGGATTTTTCTTGAATCTATAATAGAAGGTAACAAAATTAGTCATTAATTATTTAATTCCTACTTTATGAATTTTTAAACTTAGGTTAATATTGTTTGAATAATTTAGATTTTCTTGAATCTATAATAAAAGGAAATGAATTTAGTCATTAATTATTTGTTTAATTTCTAATTTTCGAATTTCCAAACTAAGGTTAATATTGTTTGAATGTAGACTTTAATTGATCGACATGATATATATTCCATTTTTATATGAGTTTATTGAGTTGAATATCTGACGTGGCATTGCGTTGTTTACAATTTTTTAAGATTTTAAATTGGTGATTTAAATAATTTGAATTTTTTTGAATCTATAATTGTAGGTAACGAATTTAGTCATTAATTATATGTTTAATTCCTACTTTATGAATTTCCAAACATAGGTTAATATTGTTTGAATGATTTAGATTTTCTTGAATCTATAATAGAAGGTAACGAATTTAGTCATTAATTATAAGTTTAATTCCTACTTTATGAATTTTCAAACTTAGGTTAATATTGTTTGAATGTAGAAATTAATTGATCAACATGATATATATGCCATTTTTATACGATTTTATTGAGTTGAATATGTGACGTGGCATTGCATTGTCTACAATTTTTTTAGATTATTATGAATAGGAGTTTTAATGATTTGATTATCTAGAATCTATAATAATAAGGTAATCGAATTTAGTCAATAATGAAAATATGTTTAATTCCTAATATTATATTAAATTTTCAATAATAAAGTATAAAATTGTTTTGAATGAATTCGATTTATATTGAATCTAAAATAGAAGTTAATGAATTTAGTCAAATAATTATATTTATATAATCCTACTTTATTATGAATATCCAAATATAGGTTAAAATATATGAATTAATTGAGATTATCATTGAATCTATAATATAAGGAAACGAATTTAGCCATAATTATATGTTTAATTCCTACTTTATAAATTTCAAACTTAAGTTAATATTGTTGAAATGATTTGAATTTTCTTGAATCTATAATAGAAGGTAAAGAATTTAGTCATTAATTATTTGTTAAATTCCTACTTTATTAATTTATAAACTTAGGTTAATATTGTTTGAATGTAGAAATTAATTGATCGACATGATATACATGCCATTTTTATATGAGTTTATTGAGTTGAATATCTGACGTGGCATTGTGTTGTCTACAATTTTTAAGGTTTTGAATTGGTAATTTAAATATTTTGGATTTTCTTGAATCTATAATATAAGGTAACGAAATTAGTCATTAATTATATGTTTAATTCCTACTTTATGAATTTCCAAACTTAGGTTAATATTGTTTTAATTTAGATTTTCTTGAATCTATAATAGAAGGTAGCGAATTTAGTCATTAATTATATGCTTAATTTCTAATTTATGAATTTCCAAATTTAGGTTAATATTGTTTAAATGTAGAAATTAATTGATCGACATGATATATATGTCATTTTTATATGAGTTTATTGAGCTGAATATCTAACGTGGCATTGCGTTGTCTAGAATTTTTTAAGATTTTAAATATGTGATTTAAATGATTTGGATTTTCTTGAATCTATAATAGAAGGTAACGAATTTAGTCATTAATTATATGTTTAATTTCTACTTTATGAATTTCTAAACATATGTTAATATTGTTTGAATGATTTGGATTTTCTTGAATATATAATAGAAGTTAAGGAATTTGGTCATTAATTATATGTTTAATTCCTACTTTATGAATTTCTAAACTTAGGTTAATATTGTTTGAATGTAGAAATTAATTGATCGACATGATATATATGCCATTTTTATATGAGTTTATTGAGTTGAATATCTGACGTGGCATTGCGTTGTCTACAATTTTTTAAAATTTTGAATTGGTGATTTAAATGATTTCGATTTTCTTGAATCTATAATAGAAGGTAACGAATTTAATCGTTAATTATATGTTTAATTCCCACTTTATGAATTTCCAAACTTAGAATAATATTGTTTCAATGATTTAGATTTTATTGAATCTATAATAGAAGGTAGCGAATTTAGCCATTAATTATATGTTTAATTCCTATTTTATGAATTTCCAAACATAGGTTAATATTGTTATATGAAAAGATTAGAGATTTCCTCTTTGAATCTATAATATAAGGTAATGAATTTAGCCATAATTATATGTTTAATTCCTACTTTATGAATTTTCAAACTTAAAGTTTATTTTGTTTAAATGATTTGAATTTTTTTGTATCTTTGATAGAAGGTAAAGAACTTAGTCATTAATTATTTGTTAAATTTCTACTTTATTAATTTCCAAACTTAGGTTAATATTGTTTGAATGTAGAAATTAATTGATCGACATGATATATATGCCATTTTTATATGAGTTTATTGAGTTGAATATCTAACGTGGCATTGTGTTTACAATTTTAAGGTTTTGAATTGGTAATTTATATAATTTGGTTTTTCTTGAATCTATAATAGAAGGTAACGAAATTAGTCATTAATTATATGTAATAGGAATTCATCACATACTTATGAAATTTCCAAACTTAGGTTAATTTTGTTTGAATAATTTAGATTTTCTTGAATCTATAATAGAAGGTAATGAATTTAGTCATTAATTATATGTTTAATTCCTAATTTATGAATATCCAAATTAAGGTTAATATTGTTTGAATGTAGAAATTAATTGATCGACATGATATATATGTCATTTTTATATGAGTTTATTGAGTTGAATATTTGACGTGGGATTGCGTTGTCAACAATTTTTATATGAGTTTATTGAGTTGAATATATGTCGTGGCATTGTGTTATCTACAATTTTTAAGGTTTTGAATTGGTGATTTAGATAATTTGAATTTTCTTGAATCTATAATAGAAGGTAACGAAATTAGTCATTAATTATATGTTTAATTCCTACTTTATGTATTTTCAAACTTAGGTTAATATTGTTTGAATAATTTAGATTTTCTTGAATCTATAATAGAAGGTAACGAATTTAGTTATTAATTATATGTTTAATTCCTACTTTATGAATTTCCAAACATAGGTTACAATATTAACTTAAGTTTGGAAATTATAAAGTAGGAATTAAACATATAATTATGGCTAAATTCGTTACCTTATATTTTAGATTCAAGAAAATCCAAATCATTCAAACAATATTAACCTATGTTTGGAAATTAATAAAGTATGAATTAAACATATAATTAATGACTAAATTCATTACCTTCTATTATAGATTCAATAAAATCTAAATCATTCAAACAATATTATCCTAAGTTTGGAATTAAACATATAATTAATGACTAAATTCGTTACTTGCTATTATAGATTCAAGAAAATCCAAATCATTTAAAACACCAATTCAAAATCTAAAAAAACTGTAGACAATGCAATGCCACGTCAGATATTCAACACAATAAAATCATATAAAAATGGCATATATATCATGTCAATCAATTATTTTCTACATTCAAACAATATTAACCTAAGTTTGGAAATTCATAAAGTAGGAATTAAACATATAATTAATGATTAAATTCGTTACCTTCTATTATAGATTCAAGAAAATCCAAATCATTCAAACAATATTCACCTATGTTTGGAAATTCATAAAGTAGGAATTAAACATATAATTAATGACTAAATTAGTTACCTTCAATTATAGATTCAAGAAAATCCAAATCATATAAATCACCAATTTAAAATCTTAAAAAATTATAAACAACGCAATGCCACGTCAGACATTCAACTCAATAAACTCATATAAAAATGGAATATATATCATGTTGATCAATTAATTTCAACATTCAAACAATATTAACCTAAGTTTAGAAATTAATAAAGTAGCGATGTAACAATTAATTAATGACTAAATTCTAGTTTGGAAATTCATAAAGTAGGAATTAAACATATAATTAATTACTAAATTTGTTACCTTTTATTATAGATTTAAGAAAATCTAAATTATTTAAATCACCAATTCAAAACCTTAAAAGTTGTAGACAACACAATGCCACGTCAGATATTCAACTCAATAAACTCATATAAAAATGGCATATATATCATGTCTATCAATTAATTTCTATATTCAAACAATATTAACCTGAGTTTGGAAATTAATAAAGTAGAAATTTAGCATATAATTAATGACAAAATTCGTTACATTTTATTATAGATTTAAGAAAATTCAAATCATTTAAACTATATTAACTTAAGTTTGGAAATTCATAAAGTAGGAATTAAACATATAATTCTGGCTAAATTCGTTACCTTATATTTTAGATTCAAGAAAATCCAATTCATTCAAACTATATTAACCTATGTTTGGAAATTCATAAAGTAGGAATTAAAAATATAATTAATGACTAAATTCGTTACCTTTTATTATAGATTCAATAAAATCTAAATCATTGAAACAATATTATTCTAAGTTTGGAAATTCATAAAGTGGGAATTAAACATATAATTAATGATTAAATTCGTTACCTTCTATTATAGATTCAAGAAAATCTAAATAATTTAAATCACCAATTTAAAATTTTAAAAATTGTAGACAACGCAATGCCACGTCAGATATTCAACTCAATAAACTCATATAAAAATGGCATATATATCATGTCGATCAATTAATTTCTACATTCAAACATTATTAACCTAAGTTTGGAAATTCATAAAGTAGGAATTAAACATATAATTAATGACTAAATTACTTACCTTCTAATATAAATTCAAGAAAATCCAAATCATTCAAACAATATTAACCTATGTTTAGAAATTCATAAAGTAGAAATTGAACATATAATTAATGACTAAATTTGTTACCTTCTATTATAGATTTAAGAAAATCCAAATTATTTAAATCACCAATTGAAAATCTTAAAAAAATGTAGACAAGGCAATGCCACGTCAGATATTCAAAACTCAATAAACTCAATAAAAATGGGCATGTAAATGCATGTCGATCAATTAAATTTCTACATTCAAAACAATATAACCTAATATTAGAAATTAATAAAGTAGGAATTTAAGCAAATAAAATAATGACTAATTATTTACCTTCTATTATAAGATTCAAGAAAATACAAATTATTTAAACAATATTAACTTAAGTTTGGAAATTTATAAAGTAGGAATTAAACATATACTTATGACTAAATTCGTTACCTTATATTTTAGATTCAAGAAAATCTAAATCATTCAAACAATATTAACCTATGTTTGGAAATTCATAAAGTATGAATTAAACATATAATTAATGACTAAATTCATTACCTTCTATTATAAATTCAATAAAATCTAAATCATTCAAACAATATTATCCTAAGTTTGGAAATTCATAAAGTAGGAATTAAACATATAATTAATGACTAAATTCGTTACCTTCTATTATAGATTCAAGAAAATCCAAATCATTTAAAACACCAATTCAAAATCTAAAAAAATTGTAGACACACAGATCCAACGACAGATATTCAAATAGAATCTAAAATCTATAAAAAATGCATATATACGATTGTCAAGTCAATTATTTTCTGAGCATTCAAACAAAATTAACCTAGAGTTTTGGAAATTCATAAAGTAGGAATTAAATATATAATTAATGACTAAATTCGTTACCTTCTATTATAGATTCAAGAAAATCCAAATCATTCAAACAATATTAACCTATGTTTGGAAATTCATTTTAGATTTTATTGAATCTATAATAGAAGGTAATGAATTTAGTCATTAATTATATGTTTAATTCATACTTTATGAATTTCCAAACATATGTTAATATTGTTTGAATGATTTGGATTTTCTTGAATCTAAAATATAAGGAAACGAATTTAGCCATAATTATATGTTTAATTCCTACTTTATAAATTTCCAAACTTAAGTTAATATTGTAACCTATGTTTGGAAATTCATAAAGTAGGAATTAAACATATAATTAATAACTAAATCCGTTACCTTCTATTATAGATTCAAGAAAATCTAAATTATTCAAACAATATTAACCTAAGTTTGAAAATACATAAAGTAGGAATTAAACATATAATTAATGACTAATTTCGTTACCTTCTATTATAGATTCAAGAAAATTCAAATTATCTAAATCACCAATTCAAAACCTTAAAAATTATAGA
>BQNB010204334.1:0-10698 GCA_026074375.1 Tanacetum coccineum | reverse complement strand
GAAAATTTGAATTTCAAAATGTTTATTTTGAATAAAACATTTCTTTTAATTGTAGAAAATGTTTTGTAATGTTTTAAAAATGTTTACAACATTTTAAAAGTGTGAGGTTGAATAAAAATTTCCTTTGATCATAAAATGCATTAAGCATTTATTTATTCATACCTTTAAGTGATGTATTTGTTGAAATGAGAATTTACTACTAATTACTTGTTTACGTTTAATTTTACATTGAACATTTTTATATTTTGTAATTATCAAAACGTAAAGATGTGAAAAAATATTAGTAATGTTTTTTTAGGCATTATATTTTACCAACAAACTAATTGAACTAAATAAGGAGAAGAGAATTCGTATGATAGGGGATTAGTGTTTACTTAATCATGCATGGTCTTTGGTATGCTTTTCCTAACTCTATTGCCTTGTCACACTTGCGATATATGTGTAAGTATTTTCGAGAAGCATGACGAATTACACAAAAATGCCGTCTATGTGGTACCTTGCTAGGGCAACACACGTGCAAGGTAGTATCAAGACTATTACACGGCCCCTAGAATGATATACGCGTATTAAAATACTTAAATGGGATCATCCACATATGGGTAAGGTAGTATGGAGACTGTTACCTATGGAATCCTTTCTACATAATCATGACGCTCTAGATCTTTGATACACTTAAGTAACTAGGGTTCTAGAGACTAAGCATGCACACGAATAAAAAAGAAGCAATACAATTAAGATCTACATACCAATTCACATGCAATCATAAGCAAACACTTAAAAGATCTAGCCTAGCATGTTCAAGATAGATGATGTGTTTCAAAAACTTTAAATTTATAATACTAAAAATACTGATTTATTAGACGAAAACACACAGGTAAAAGTATAACCCACGTAAGTATAATTTTAGGTAAGACCAGGTCATTCCAAGGGATTGGTAATTCTGAGTAAAGTCGGGATGTTTTACGAAAAGGTTATCTTATAGACTGTCACGATCTAAAGATAAAGGTTTAATTCAAGATATAAAACAATGTTTATTTGGGAGATAAGAGTAAATAAGATCCAACTTGGGAAGATAACGAGTTTATGAATTTTAGCATAATCAATTGAGAAAACGGGTAGTTTACTTAAAAGATTATCTATTTCTCATAATGAAAAATCATTTTGGCCTTTACTTTTAATTATGAAAAATGCTTTAAGTTCGGTTCGCGTTTTGGAAATAATAAATATAAACTTGCTCAACCAAGTTCTTTAGACATGAGGTTGAACATTAAACCTTTTTATTCTTGGGTTAATTATCATTTAATTAGCCAATCCTCACAAGGCGAAGATCGAGTTGTTCTTAGACAAACAACTAGAAATCAAGCATAAAGCCGGAGACTTTTGACCTATATCCAGGCTGAGTGGTGATCAAATGATGATTAAGGATCCAAGTATAAAAACATCAAGTTCATATTTGTTAATTCCAAAAATCATTAATTTATCCAAGTTTGATCCATAATACCCATATGATTCCCACACAAACATGATAGGCTACTCCATAATCATAGAAACAAAACACATAACGAGCATAATAGATTTAGAAAACATTATATTCAATAAGGATAACGTGTTTATACCGATTCCACAAGCAAGTTATATGATTCTTACAAGAACTTTCTTTGAACGAAAAAATAGAAGCCCGAAATTTCAACTAATAACACTTCTTCCACAGCTTCTTTGAGATCAAAAGTAACTTCTTTGGATGATTACTCCTGGAAATGACTTGGGATTGATTACTCCCCTGGAAAATGATGAAGACAAGGTGATTTTTCTTCTACGCAATTCCTACTTCAGAACTTACCTTATGAACTTTCCTAATACTTTTCCTACTTGAAATAAGATATATTGAAGTAAAAATGGGGATAGATTTTTTTGAATCCCGAACTTCGTGGCCTTTATATGGCCTAATGGAGCTTCAGTTGTGGGAAAAGGAGCATAACAAGGGTGCCTAAATAATTTGCAAAATCCTTTAATGATTTTGGAGTAACTGCAGGAGAAGTGTGCCGCACAAATAAAATTGTGCGCCACACTTGGCGTGTGAATTAAATTGCATTAACCCGCTTTGAAGTACCCCGCACTTTATGGAAGTGTGCCGCACTTTGGCTCTTTTTCATTAACTCTTCACTTCTAGATCCTTTTATTGAAGACCGTTAGTGTATTTAACGAAACATTTTTGCACTTTTAGTCCATTTCGTCATTCTTGGTCCTGAAACAATTATTATACCAACAAACAACCAAACATGCAATATTTCATGTGTTAACATATATATTTTTGAGAGATATTTTATTTATGTTGTTAGAAACACGAAAAGTATTTATCACTTCCAATAATAGTTAGTCAAAGCCCGTAGTTAGTCCAATGTAATGTTAATAATCTAATCGATCCAAAAGGCCCATGGAAAGCCCACAAGCTCTGCATTGTCGGCCACTAGGGTACTATAAATACCCTCTCCATGCCTTAGAGAGGGTGGTTGGTTGTTCATTTTACACACACTTAATGTATTTTCCTTTCATGTTTACTTTCTCTCTCTAATAGGTTCATCCAACCACTCTCTTTCTAAAACCACATCTCTTTCCCTCATCAAGTATGTTATTAGATATTCTTCAATTGGTATCAAAGTCATGGAGTGATTTGCTTAGTCTTTGTGTTTTGTTTTTGGTTTGTTTTTTCTTGTTGTTCCATAAGTCTTTTTCTTGTTCTTTCTTTGTTTTCAAAGCTCTTGTGTATACTAAAAGATCATTTACTATGGTAAATCTGATCTAGTATCTTTAAGATATAGGTGTACAAGCTTAGACTCAAGAAAAACATTATTTTTGTTCATCTTTAGTGTTCAAATAGCTTTAAAAAGTACAAATCTTGATTTCAAAAATTTTGGCTTAAAAACCATAAAGTTTGCATTTTTAAGGTACCTATAGGCTAAGTAATACTAGTTGTACAAGAAAGTTTTGGAAAAAAACAATCAAAAGTAAGTCTTTTTGTGTTTTGAAAAATTTGAGTTTTGTCATAGTACAAGACGGTTTAAGAGTTTCTAGTACAAGGCGGTTTAGCAATTACTTTGCAAGGTGGTTTAGCAATTTCTAGTACAAGGCGGTTTAGCAATTTCTAGTACAAGGTGGTTTAGCAATTCCTTTGCAAGGCGGTTTAGCAATTCCTAGTACAAGGCGGTTTAGCAGTTTTCTATACAAGAACTTTCCTTTACAAGGCGGTTTAACAATCTTCTTTAGAAGGCGGTTTAACAAGTCGTGTGTGGAAGGCAGTTTAACAATCTTCTTAAGAAGGAGGTTTAACAGTTTGTTTAGAAAGCGATTTAACAATTCACTTGAAATCTCAAATTTACTTAAGTAACTTATACGGTTTCTCTTTGTGATTTGTAAAATCCCGTGAAACATTCACTTGTTTTCTCGATTTTATCAAGAGCTGTAAAATCCCGTGTAGATTCAAAACTTTAATCACTCAAAAGACAATTCACTAAAACATAATTTCTTACAATCACCGTTCGATCAAATTGTAATCTTTTAACATACAAATTTCTTAATGACGACTCTTCCTGACAAAGCGATTCTTTCGGGTGCTGACAATCGTCTACCTATGTTGGAAAAGGATATGTATGATTATTGGAAAAGTAGAATGGAGCTATACATGATGAATAGACAACATGGACGAATGAACCTTGAATTCGTTGAAAATGGTCCACTTATTTGGCCCACGATTGAGGAAAATGGTGTGACTAGGCTAAGAAAATACTTTGAATTGTCTGCTACGGATGCAATTCAAGATGATTGTGATATCAAGGAAACAAATATCATTCTTTAAGGTTTACCACCAGAGGTCTATGCATTAGTTAGCAATCATAAAGTCGCCAAGGATCTTTAGGAAAGAATTCAACTTCTCATACAAGGAACTTCATTGACAAAACAGGAAAGAGAGTGTAAACTATATGATGAATTCGATAAGTTTGCTTATAAGAAGGGAGAAACATTACGTGACTTCTACTTGATATTTTCACTACTACTCAATGACATGAACACATACAATGTAAAACTGGAACAATTTTAAGTAAATACCAAGTTTTTAAATACTCTTCCTCCTAAGTGGAGCAAATTTGTGACTGATGTCAAACTAGTTCAGGATTTGCACACAACTAATATTGATCAGCTTCATACTTACTTGGGACAATACGAATTTCATCCAAATGAAGTTCGTTTAATGCATGAACGCAACTCAGATCCGCTTGCTTTCGTTGCAACTCATCAGATGACACAGTCTCCTTATCATTCTCATCAGAACTCTTACTAAATCTCTCAATTTCATCCACAAGTTTCACAATATCAGTCTCAACAATATTTAACTAATCAATCATCAACAACTCTTTCAATCATTTATCCATCCAGTGATTATCAATCATCAGTTCACCACAATGTTTATTCTCCATAACCATACATCCTCCAATTTGAATATGCTCCCACAGTTTACCAACAACAACAACAACCTGAATTTCCCTAACTAGACTCTGGTCTAATTATTCCAATGCTTAAGCAAGGTCACGATCCCATTGATGCTATCAACCATATGATGTCATCCTTGTTAGTTGTCGTCACATCTCGCTATCCTACTACCAATAATCAGTTGAGGAATTCGTCAAACCCTAGGCAACAAGCTACCATTATTGATGGAAGAGTAACTTTACAACCAATACAGGGGAGAAAAATTTCTTTTGCTATGGGTACTACGAGGACATACACACCAGGAGCAAGTGGAAGCAATTCTGGGAAACAAAGGATTGTTATTTGTTACAACTGCAAAGGGGAAGGACATATGTCCAAACATTGCACTAAACCTAAAAGGAAACGGGATGATTCATGGTTTAAGGATAAAGTGTTGCTGGTATAAGCTCAAGAAAATGGTCAACTTCTACATAATAAAGAACTAGCATTTTTGGCAGATCCAGGAATTCTAAAAGATCAAGCCACACAGACTATCATTACCCACAATGCTGCTTATCAAGCCGATGATTTGGATGCATATAACTCTAATTGTGATGAACTCAACACTGCCAAAGTTGCTATCAGGGCGAATTTATCTCATTATGGTTCAAATGTTCTCGCTGAGGTATACAATCCTGATAATATGGATAACAATATGATAAATCAAGGTGTGTATGCGATGTCGTCTTCTGAACAGTCTAGTGTTGTGAATCACTCAGAGACTGAAATAAGCAAAGTACAGTTTCAAAAGTTTTGTAATACAGTTGGTAGGTTTCGTAACACTGTTTCATAGGTTTCGTATCCCATACTTCAATTTCATAACACAGTTTAAGAGGTTTTGTATCTTCTAATTTTGGATAATTAAGCTTTTGTAAAAAGGCTTAAGTGTTACTTAGACTTTCGTAACAAATCAAGGTTTAGTTTCTTCATGGTTACTTCATTGTAATACAAGACAAGGTTGTAAATGCTCGTTAACTTCACGATTACAAGACTTTATCTCCAAAACGATCCAAGTTTGCATTGTAAACATTTTATACAACATGTTTGTTTCAAATCAACAAACTCTAGCAGATTTGAGAGCTAATGAAAGACCTCCAATGCTTGAGAGAGGGAACTATATTCCATGGGAAAGTAGATTCAGAAGGTTTTTGGGAAATAAACTTGAAGAAGGGGAACAGATGTGGAACTCAATTTAAAATAGACCTTATATGAGGCTAATGATTCCTAATCCAGATGATACTACGACACAAATACTTGAACCATTGTCCAAAATGACTGAGGGTAACAAGAAGCATTACATTGCTGATGTGAAAGTCATGAATTATCTTCTTCAAGCAATACCAAATGATATATACAATTCAGTGGATGCATGTAAAAATGCTAAGGAAATGTAGGAACGAATTAAAAGGCTGATGATTGGTTCTGATGTTACTAGCCATGTGAGACACTCACGTCTTATGGATGTGTTTGAAAATTTTACAACAAAAGAAGGAGAATCGCTAGAATCAGTGTATGAAAGATTAGCAACGCTTGTGAATATTACGGATCATAATAATATTCGTCCTATTCTAGTGTCAATCAACACCAAGTTTCTCAATTGCTTATAACCAGAATGGAGTAAATATGTCACCATAGTTCGTCACAATCAAACTGGAGATACAGTTTCATATGATATGTTGTATGATTCGTTAGTACAATTCAAACCACATGTTCTAGCATCCAAAGCAAAGAAAGCTGCCAAGAATCATGATCCATTAGCTCTTATTGCTTATTCTAATGCTTCTTCATCACAATCTCATCTAAATTCTTCTTATTCACCATAACCATATTATGTCAGCCCGAAACGTATCCTAGACACAGACTTAGAAGGACGATACTTATGTAACTATTATTCTAGATGTATAAATTATTATAAGGAGAGCTATCTCGGGCTCTAGATTCGCTTGGTCCACTTCACTAGATCCAGTTGAATGATAGGTCGCATACAAAAATTCAGATCTTCATAATAATGGCTAATACCCGAAGGTATTAGCCTTCAAACGTCATAATAAATACAAGAGCAATTATTTAGCCAAGGTAAACTAACCGAGTTAACGAATGATACCAAAAACTGAACGATTACTAAAGTATACGGAATTACACGTTGTCTCCTATGGAATTGAATACGTTGCTCGACCTCTTCTGCTCTTTTTCTCCTCTGAAAATCGACTTTTGTGGTTTAGGTATCGAGAATATGATTTAGCACACTTAAAACTCGTTTTTGAGCCTTCTATTTATAAGGTCTGGAAGTCGGTTCGATACGGCGTATCCAAGGAGTTGGATACAGCGTATTGGGGATTTCTTGGAGTAGGGACCACGCTTGATATCTTCCAGAATATTATATTCGTTCCATATATTGAATACGGCGTATTGAGTATCTCTGGATACGGCGTATTGAGCTTCATCCTCTGTGGTCTTTGGTGAGTGCAGGCACGGATACGCCGTATCTTCCTTGATGGATACGGCGTATTGGTCTTCAGAATAGTAATCTTCAAAATATCTTCTTTTAAGCTCCAGAATGCGCGCCTTTTGCTATCTTTCACCAATCACTCCATAATTACTACAATTCTCAAATATAAACGATTAAGTAACAATTCTTTGAAATAACTTTACAAAATAGGTTAATAACATAGGATAAATGATGCTATAAAATAGACGTTATTTGATGTCACCACTTGTCAAAGGATAAGGCAGGTGCGGAATCACCATTAGAATTCTGGAGAAGCTGGTATGTCGAAGGACATTTCTGGTCTGGAGTTATTAGCTCTGTCCTAGCGCAGCGGTACCTAAGGAATAGTCTGACAAAAGGTACAGTCCTTATGAAGGACCACTATCCTTGGAATGACACGCAACCGACAGGTCATACCAAGAGAGAGCCCCATCGTTGTGTCTTAAATAGTATAAAGAGAGGGCTCATGTCTCAAAGATGATACACACAACACCTACTCTGGACCATACTTTATATTCTCAACATTTATCTAATAACACCATACTTACTCTTACGTCGGAGTTGGTCTCGGATTCACACCACGGGGCGAGCTAACGGTGTTCTTTCTTATTTTCAACTAGGAGATGAAGGATTGAGCTCCAGAGGAACGAAGCTGAACTTGATATTTATCACCGCTGAGGTTACTTTTACTAAGCCCAAGCAGCCAACGTAAATTTACCTCAACATTTGGCGCTATTCGTGGGACCCGGCATCCCAATATGCCTAAAAGAAAAAAAACCAAAGAAGCAGGGTTAACTCGCAACCTATGGAGGAGGAATTTTAGGGGGCGGAGACAAGGGACGTAGGAACGGAAACCCATGGGGGGGCTGCCGAACCAGTCTCATAAACGCAAAAAAAACCCTTCTCCTTCTTCGACCTACATAAAAGAAAACATTGATGTATTAAGAACCAGGATCAAAGAACAAGACCAACAAGCCAAGATGAAAACCACACCAAGAAAACTTACCTATACCAGCTTCGACAAGGAAGCTCTGGCCAGGTCACTAGCCAAAGGGTTCTCCGATCGATTCTCTCTCGAATCCTTCGGCACATCCGACACTCACAGACAAACTCGCTCTAACAATAAAAGTTAGAAGACCCCCTCCAAGAATAAATAGCCGACCCATTTAAGAAGGTCAAAAAGGCTGGAGGACTAGAGCACAACCAAGAAGAAAGCAAAAAAGGAAAGGTCCAAATCCAGAGGAAAAAGGTCTGAACACCAAGAGATAAGCTCAGCCTCCGAATATGAGGAAGGTTCAGAAGACGCTTATAAGGACCTGAATTCACCCTACAAAAGGTCCAAACCTACTCCTTTTACCCAAAGGATCACTCGTTTCAAATATCATAGGAGGGCAAAACTCCCTTGGAACATCATAGTATACAAAGGAAACAAGGATCCAAAGGATCATTTGGGTATCTTCTCGGAGGCCGAAAAAGAGGAATGGCCGATGCTTGTTTGGTGCAAAATGTTTCACCAAACCCTAGGTGGAGCGGCACGAAATTGGTTTGACCACCTGGACCCTAAAAGTGTGGACAATTTTAAGGAATTAAACCAAAAATTCTTGGAAGATTTTTCACAGTAAAAAAGATATGCTAAAGGCCCAACAGAAATTCACGGCATCAACAGGAGGCGGAATAAAGGCTTGCAAGCTTTCATGGACCGGTTCAAGTCTGAAGGTTCACACATAAAGGAGGTTCCTTTGGTCTTACGCATCTCAACTTTTATGCATGGTCATGGTCATCCGGAACTCGCTAAGAAACTCAATGACAAGATACCCAAGACAGTGGACAAAATGTTCGAAAGAGTTAGGGCATTCATAAGGGTAGAAGTGGCCGCTGGGTCAGCAGAAATGGTTTGTCCTTCTCAAGGGGATAAAGGGTACGTTCGTCCGGCATGGTCCAGAGTATCCCAAAAAGCCAGAAATAGGGGCGGCCCAAGAGAAGCACGAAGGAATATGGGGGTATACACTCCTTATCCCAGAAAAGATACTTTCACCCCACTTATTAAGACTCCGAAAGAGATCCTCGTCATTGAAAGTGTGAGCTTTCCAAAACCACCGCCTTTGATCGGAACTCCCCAAAAAGCAAAACTTAAATAAATTATGTGACTACCACAGGGACAAAGGTCACAACACTAACAAATGTTATCAGTTAAAGAAGCAAATAAAGGAAGCCGTGGCCTCAGGTAAATTGGCTCATCTAGTGAAGGACATCCGCCCGAACAACCAGCGGAATGGGAACCAGGGAAGGAACGGTGTGAAAGTCATAACCATGATAAGGGAAGAAGGAAATCTCAAGAGACCTTTTGAAGAAGGAACGTCTGGTCTAATGAACGAACTCACCTTCCCGACAATCCCTCGGAGTCAATTGACGGACGAACCCATCATATTAGAAGGAATAGTCGAAGGAAATCGAGTCCGAAGGATTCTTGTTGATGGTGGAAGTTCATCAGAAATCATGTATGAACACTGCTTCAGAAACCTTGATATCAACATCGGGTCAAGGCTCAGAAGGTGCAAGGCTCCAATGATAGGTTTTTGGGAGAAACGTATCACCCTCTAGGGTTAATAAGTCTTCGAGTAACCATGGGAAAGGAAGGAAGAAGTAAGACGGTGCTCATGGAGTTTGCAATAATAAAATGTTATTCACCATACAACATCATAATAGGAAGGACCGGAATGAGAAGCCTCGGAGCGGTGGGTTCCACCATTCACTCTATGATTAAATTCCCCACTAACCAAGGAGTTGCAACAATGGAAACTAGTATAGAGACCCTGCGAAAATGTAAACACTTAGAGAGGTTGCAAGGATCGTGGAAGGAGGTGCAGTGGCGTCAACGTAAAGAGCAAATATCCAGGATAAGGGAACAAGAAATCTTAAGAGCGAGAAGTAACTCCGGAAGAAGGCCTGGTTCAGGTCCGGTGTCGCTTGAAAAAACACGAAGCAACGGGGACATAGAGGAAGTATTTACCATCAGCCATGAACGTCCGGACCAATTTGCAAGCAGTTACTGGCAGACATTCTACAGGAAAACATGGAGGTATTCGCATGGACCGGATCAGAAAGTACAGTTGTTCCGCGGTTTTTCATGGAGCATCAATTAAAAATATATCCCCTTGCCGAACCAGTGGTTCATAAGAGATGACCCGTGGCACCTGAAGGAAGACTAGCACTAAAAGAAAGGGTGTTCCGTTGGTTAGGGGAAGGACTAATTAAAAAAGTTCGACACCCCGAGTGGATCACCAATGCGATACCAATCAAGCTAGCAAATTAAACCTGGAAAGTACAGATGGATTACTCTAGTCTTAACAAAGCTTGTTCCAAGGACATGTATCCCTTTCCGGAAGTAGGGGAAGAGCTAGCATCTTTAATGGGATATCCGTACAAATGTTTCCTTCGACTTCCGAAGGAATACAGCCAAATAAGAATGGCAGAAGATGACAAAGAAAAGACCGGGTGCCATACGAAAGAAGAAGTATATTGTTTCACTCATATGCCGAAAGAACTAAAGAACTCCGCTGCTAGACTTCAGAGGATGATGGAAAAGGTCTTAGCCGATCAAAGAGGACGAAACGTGGAAATACACTTGGAGGACATAGTAATAAAAAGCAAAAGTGAGCAGAACCTAATTCAGAACGTTAAAGAAA
>BQNB010204333.1:0-10699 GCA_026074375.1 Tanacetum coccineum | reverse complement strand
GACTAGTCACTTTCTCTCTCTAGAAATTTGGCCAACCCATCATTCCTAAGCTTGTATTGTGATATCCAATATACTACACTTAGGACCCGAGTACCAAGTGGACGAAGATATGAAAGAATGGTTCATACGTGGACATGTGAGCATATACAAAACAAACTAGGAGAGTGACTTCGAGTCTAGCTACAAGACTCGTTAATAAAGAAATGCGCTTATTGGGAGGCAACCCAATCTTTTTATTTTATCCATTATTAGGAATGTCGTGTTTTTTATTTTTATTATTTATTCTTATTTGTTTGGATTATATGTGATCATGCTTTGTTTTGTTTTTAACCTCGTCTTAATCGCAATTAAAGGTATTTTGCATAAAATAAATGTTGGGAAAATATCCGGTTTCTAAGAACCATTTCAAACATGTAAAATAGATAATTTTAAGTTAATTCACATTTTATGTTTTCTTTGTTTGTTTGAGTCATATGTTTGTACTAATCATTTTCGTGGTTTATGCAGTAGATTTTTTCAGGAAATAAATAATAGGTTATTTTGCAAAAAAATTCAGAAAACGAAAACGCAAAATCTGTCAGACACTCTTGATGGCGTCAGGATTTATTCCTGACGGCGTCAAAACTGTAGCAGTGGAGAAATCCGCGTTTTTTCGAATTTTTAAAAAGTTAGATTTGTTAGGGGCCGTTTAGTTGGTGAAAAATATCTCATTTTTCCAGGAATTTTTTCATATGAAAAGGAAAAATTAAAAATCCGTTTAGTCGCATTTTTTTCAACATTTAAAAAAAATGGAATTCTCATTCTCACTTTTTTAACATTTTAATATAAAAATTGAAAAGTCCCTTCTATCATTCTCACTTTTTTCATTCTCATTTTCTTCTCAATTAAAACAAAAGTGTTTTATAAAACATCAAATATACACCATTCTAACTAAAATCTCTCGTGTCATACTTCACCCTCCATTCTAACCGCCGTTTCATATTTTTAGTTTTCTATATTTTTGCAGAAAGTCACAATTACATTAGTACTAACATTGTATCTTTATTAGGATTTTATTTTATAATTACATCGGGTTGTATATTATTTACCATCGATTTTACGCTGGGTAAAGTTGTTTTTGTCTTCGATTTTCAGGTTATATTAGATAAGGAGAGTCCGAAAGTTCCTTGGATTCTCACTTGGACGATTCTTGGATGAAGATTTAGCCGGATCATCTTATTTCTTCTTCGTTATTGAGCAAACCAGGGGAGTATTAGTTTCTCTCGCTTTTATTTATTTTCCCTTTATTCGTTTTTTGGATACTTTTAGAACATTGGGGACAATGTTCAAAATAGGTGCAGGGGGTAATAAAAGCCTTATAAACTATTCTTTCATTTCTATTTGTTTTGCCTATAGAAAGATGTGTAATATACCGAAACATAGTTTATGACTGTAATTTTAGACCAATTTTTTTTATGGCATATATCGGTGAAACCGTAGTATTAGAAGCGTCTCGTGAATAGGAGTTATATGACTAGCACAAAAACCTTACCACTCAAAAAATTCCACCCCTAAAATGCGAGGTTCGCCCCTAGATTTTTAGGAATATAAAAGCATTCATCTTTAATGCTTATGAGAGTTTATCAGTAGTGTATTAGATTCTAGAACTTGCTTTAGCGATGCATCCAGAAACTGCTAGTGAGATCGCATTCGCGTGATTATGATTTGCTAAGTGATAAGAGGAATTAGGATAACACTTGTTTTTAGCCTTCGTTTGTTATAGTTATGATGATCGCATTGGTCATATAACTACCCCCACCAATCAATTCCACTAAAACTTTCCCCTCACACCAAGACCCCCCACTTTCCTCAAAAAATTAAAAGAACAAATCAATAAAATTTTAAATTAACAACAATTATTCCATTAAACACCCACATACCACAAACACCCTCACAAACTCAACTATCCCTAAGTAAAAGAGAACTCTAATAAATTACCCAAAAATAACACCACCTAACTAACCCCCAATAACCCAATAAACTTTACCCGAAAATTTCACCAATTTCCACAATTACTAAAAAACAAAAATTCTCCCATTTCCTACCTACCCAAAAACCCCACAACCCTATCAACCATAACACCCAAAATATCCCCAACACCACTTAACCTACTAACTAAACATCAATCTAACAAACCCCCACCTATATACTTCATAAACACACCCACTATACTACACAACAAACAAAACTCCTATTCCTTTCCAATTATACACCCCCCTCCTCCCCCCCTCCCCCCACCCCCTCCCCCCTCCCCCCCCACCCCCCCCCCCCCCCCCCTCACCCCCTATCCCCCATCCCACTCCCCAAACCATAACTCCTCACCTCCTATCACACCATCAAAAAACATACCCTCCCTCTACCCTCCCCTCCCTCCCTATAAATCATACTCTAATATACATCAATAACTATAAACTTAAAAATACTACTACAATTAAACCCTCCCAACAACTATACACCAATATCCTAACTCAATCCCATACCCCCACACACACACACCCAATATAAATAAAACAAACCCCACCCCCCACTAACCCCCCAAACCCCTCCCCTAATAATCAATACCATCCTTTCCCAACCTCCCCCTCTAATTCATAAAATCACAAACAACCCTAACATTACACACACATAACACCCATAATATCTATCAACAAAACCTAAACACAACATAGTTAACAACAACCAACACCTACCCTATCCCTCTTCTCCAAAAACCCCTCCAACATATCTATCACTACACATCAAAACTTATCCAAAACCAACCCTTAATCAATAATATACCCACCCACACCCAAACAAACTACTTAAAACCAAAACCCCCCTCCCAAATCCACAAAAAACCACTTACTACACTTCACCTAACCTATCTTCCCTCCCCCCCCCCACCCCCCTTACATTAACAAATCATATTTATACAAAATACACAAAACTTTAAGACCAACCCCCCCCACTATCCCCACTGATCCCCACAATACCAACCACCAATAAAAATAAAAAAACTCCAAATTCCATCCAATTCTTCCCCCCACTATCCAATTATCAAACTCCCTCCCATCCCCCCCCCCCCCCAAAACCTCATTTCCACCCCCACCCACACTCTCAACCCCCCACATCCACTCCTATTAAACAATTCCCCACCTATTTCAAACAATATAATTCTCCTTATAACCCCTATATGAATGATTGTCCTTCCTAACCATACACATGATCTAAGATAATCCTTGTAATATCGAACCTACTAGATGACATCAACCCGTGCGCAATCATCCAAGACATTGTTATGTCACCATACTCTCCACTGTCCCGCATCAACTCCCTCACTAAAGTGTGCCTTGTTATTGTTGCACTCGACGCTGTCTGTGCTCCCCTCTACATATCTCCACGCTGTAGAACTACTCCTTGTATCGTCTTTCCCAAACTCGTCCAACACACCCACCCCCCAAAACATATGCACTAACAATCTTCCCAAATTATAGAACCCCTTCTCTCTCAGAAGAAAAGACGTGTCGTGCCTGTGACATGTCAATTGTGTCCACAGTCCTATAAAAAAATGTGTTTATAATATAAGATAGCTACTCGTCACACATACTCGCCACTGTCACTCACCTAGTATCACCTGCATAAACAATCCTTGATGTCCCTAGTCAAGACCTACAAACATATGCGCCTATCTGTGATCAGAAAAGAAGTGCACCACCAGATGTCTGAGTAGAACTATATAAACTGAAGTTAGTTTAATTAAGTCATTGATAGAATACATCATTAGAGAACAAGACCACATACACTGTGTGTACTTATTAAGCAACTGCTTGTTGAAAAATCAACATCTTCACACTCCTACAGATCACATCCAATACCAGTACTGCCAAATACTAACGTGTATAATATGCTGAGAACATAAACAATGTCCATAAATACTACTCTCTCTGACTGATAGTATGTAAAATCTAGCAATGTCCTTACTAAACTTCACGAGTCTCTCACCGCCTGACTAGAATACCTCACTATCAACACATAAAAAATACCTTAAAATCCTCTCGCGATAGAGCACGCTCAGTGTCCATGTACACCCTATCCACTAGAGATATAATATGTCCTTTGATCCCTATGATATCGTAATACATATGCCACCAAGCCACACTGTAATATCTTCACCCCACATCACTCCTCCATGCATCGTACCTCTCACTGACACCCAAACAAAATATAATGCCCACTATCTCGCTGTGGCACATATCAGAGTGCTCCTATACCGAATGATTTGTAGTCAATGTGATTCCAACTGCTCTCTACACGCCTGCCTATCTACCCTCAATTATCTCCCCATACCGACTGAATCTGAGCGCTAGAGAGAGAGAGCTCTGTCCAGTAGAAGATCACTCCCATGTACGAGCGCGAAGAGCACATTCTACCCCTCCATCTCTGAGCTGAGAGACCCATATTCCCAACCCATTGTTACATACACTTTTGTAGCCAGATTCATATCTGCAACCACATATTGCGCTTCAGCACAAGCATTAGGAGACAGCATTGTGTTCCAACATCTAATATCCACCCCCACAAGAGACTCACTCCCAACTAATGCTTCCGCCCTAGATACCAGAGCGATCGTGTAGGTACCTATCAGAAGAGAAAACATAAAAACCAGCACTAAATCAAGTATCTCTTGATGTCCAGTGTGCCTCGCACAGTCTCAGTCATGTGAAATAGGCGTAGCTTGTTATTTGTTACGAGTGTCTATCAACAAATGTCCATCCAAAGAATAACACGACACATAGTTCTGAGGGCTGAGAATGTGAATTACATATGGAGACACGCTAAAATAGATGTGTCCTGAAGAACTAAACACGTCTACGGGGGGAACCGTCCATACTCCCTCATGTCAACTAGACATTGATCAGGTTGTGTGCTGTTGCTATTTAACCGCATCCTATCTGCGTTTTATGGGATATATGGACTATTGTAGTCATAGAGATGTAGCCTAGAATATGTGTGCTACAGGTAGTTGTGTTGTGACTAAACTCTCGCACAGTGAGATTGTAAGTGACTTGCACAAGCATCTATCGCCTGTTAGTTGTTGACTTTAGTGTCATTGGAAATGAGAGGAAGTCTAATGTGTAGCACATTCTATTATGAGTTGCATAGTTCTGGTACTATAGAAGTTGTAGAGTATACTATCAGTGTGTGGGATTGTATGCAAGTTGTGAGATGTTTTTTTCGAATTTATCTTATAAAGTCCATAAGGGATTCCACTATTGTGTCATCATAGTTCTTTAAAAGAACACCCACTATACATGCTAAAATCATCAGTGATAACTGGCAGAAGTTTCTTATGGTTTATACTCTATACGATGTAGGTCAAATAAGTCCATAATGTAAAAGCAGTAAAGGGTGACTAATTGAGCTCATTGATTTCGGCCCTTACAAGAGGGCTTGTGTTGCTTTCCTTTCGACATAGCATACATAGGTGTGGTCCATTTTGAAAAATCTTTAAAAGGTAAATACCTCTTACATAGGTTTCCCTTCACAAGTTGTTTAAGTTTTTAAAATTACACATGACCCAATCATATGTCATTTGATAGATCATTAATTGTGGACTTTGCAATCAAATAAAGCTATAAACCTCCAGATAGAAAACAAGTTTCTTAGGTCGATGAAACTGTACATATTGTTTTGTCTAGGGGGGACACCTAAGTAATACTTGATTTCTTGGTAAACTTAAAGTCAGGAGGGTTGAAAACAAGTCATTCAGTGTCTGTACCAAGAAGAAGAACCATTGTTCTTCTTGTCAAACATTTGTGGACACAGAAAACAGAGATTGAAAATGCTGTAGTTATTTCACTCAAAGACACATCCTCACTATCTAACTTTCTGTTTTTTTTTACCTTTTACCAGTTAGGTACCTTTAATACTCTCAAAAGCAACAAGGCACACCATTATAGTCTTGATATTCCAGCAAGATATGCCTTGTTTCTCCAGTTTGTGCTTGATCATCCACTAACAATAAATACCCTTTATTCTCTAAAGCTTTATGTGGAACATCCTGCACATGAAAAATAAGAGAAATTAGTTTCACTTAGGGACCCAAGCCATTTTTGGCTTGGGTCTGCCTAGTGGATCTTTAGAATTAACAAACTTTCTAGAATTTAATCCACCATTGTATTTGGAGAATTTATTCAAATAGGTCCTCTTTGGTCTCCAAACATAATCTGTTGAGGGCTTAACAGCAGTTTTCCCAATGCCCCCAACAACACTAACTGCTTTGTCCCCAGCAGTATTAACCTTTTGATTTGCAATATTTGTTTTTGTTGCTGTTGTACTTTTAAATGACCTTCTAATAGGTGAATGAGATTTATGAAAAACAGTTTTTTGTCTAACATCATTCACAATAGGTTTAACATTATTAACTTTCCTGGCAGCATTAGTTAGTACTGCCTGTCTGTTAAAATTATGTCTAGCAGTACTAACTTGGTTAGTACCGCTAGCTCTAGCAGTATTAACTATGTTATGCCAGTTCTAGTTAGTACCGCTGTAGGAACAAATTAGTTCTTATGATTTACTCTTTGCACATTGTTCCAAACTGGTTTATTCTCCCTTTGAACAATACCCTTACCCTTCTGTTTGTTTAATTCAACCTGTTTAGCCATTCTTTTCTCATGAAAATCACAATCTCTTATAAGATGACTAAAACTACCACATACAAAACATGCCTTTTTAGTAAACCCATATCCCAAACCTATTTTTTTAGACATTAAACCATTCCAATCCTTTTTGTCAGGTTTAGGATTTTGACTACATGTGTTTTGTTCTTTAACAGTTTGCCTAGGAGTTTTTACATGCTTAACAGTATTAACAAAGGCAAAACTATGTGTTTCTTGTTCTTTTGTGGGTAGAGACACATGTTCATCATCACTATCTGATTCATACTCCTCAATGATAGGAGCATCAGACCAGACTTTAAGATGACTTACTACTTTGGGTTCATCGACAACTGGTTCTGGCATAGATTTAAGTGTTTCTTCACTAGAATTAGATTCACAAGAATTAAAGTCACTGTTCCTAGCATCAGGTTCACTAGGTTTAGATTGCTTTGGACCATATGTAAACTGAGACTCGTCAATTTCAACATCAGGTCCAGAAGGGATGTAAATCCCTGTCATTGGAGGAGGAACTGCATGCATCCCCTCTGCAAATCTATCATTTACAAGACTATCTTCTATATCACCAGACCTACTATAAAACACACTTTCAAAAACTTCATTTTCATAACTTAATACACCTTTATTTATTTGATCCCTTTCTAAACGGATCTTTAACTCCTTAGCTGATATAAGGTTTAGTTGTATTGGATAAATCCAAGACAACTATGGTAGAAACTTTGATTGGAATATCACAAACTATGCGGAAACTAGGTTGTGATACTAAGAAGAATAATAACAATAAACCAAACTTTCAGCCTCAATATATTAAATACGGTTACTCTGAATAGTAACAGGGTTTACAACCTTGAAGCTATAACTAACTATGAGAAAAACATGTGTATGATGATTGTGTAGAGATTGATATGTTTTCTCTACACCCTAGGACCTCCTTTTATAGTACAAGGAGTCCTAGTAGGTTACAACACATTTAATACTTTCCTATCATATCTAGTCAACCATATTGAATACCATAACTAAGTATTCAATATGTTTCTAACTATGTGGTCAACATTAATCAATTGAATTCAATACTTTCCACAATCAATTGTAACTCCTCAATCAATATTAATTACCTCAATTAAACTTCTCATCAACATAAAGTCTTCAATCATCATTAATGTCTTCAATCAACATTAATGTCTTTAGTTGAAACTTCTCTTTTATCATTGACTAGTAGCATTAATATTTAACAGTATTAAGAAGACTTTTAATTCCCAACAATCCTCCCCTAAACTTGATATTCATCTGGATTAATCATCAAGTTTCTTCATTAAAAGCTTCTTAATCACCAGGAGGATGCTTCCAAACACTTTTTTATCGTAGCTGTTTTTATTAATTTAGAATTCTGCATCAGTATTAATATCATCAATATCAATCCTCCCCTGTTTGGATGCATCATCACCCAAACTGTCTTTATCACCAGAGGACTTTTACTCTTGCAGTCAAACCAACTTTGTATAGTCTTTTCACCTTATGAGTTCTTGACCTTCTTCTTTTCAAGCTTGCAATCTCACTTTGTTGAGAGGTCTTTGTATTCTCCAAATCAAGAACCATGGTAAGAAAATTGGTACAAAGAATCATCAATTCAATAAGTTCAAAACTATCCTCATCACTTGGAAGTGAATCACATAAATGTATAGTTTTTTGGCAAACTACCAGCCATAAACGAATTTGATGATTCTTTACCGGTTGTCGTTTGCCTCGAAATAGCCAATTCTTCATAATAAAACATGGTGAATTGATAACCATATAGTTTTGGGCAAACTATCAGCCATCAACGGATTTGAGAAGTCTTTACCAAGAGCCGTTTGCTTTGGACTAGCCAACTCTTAACTGTGAAGCATGGTGAGTTGAGAACCATATAGTTTTTAGCAAACTATCAGCTATCAACGGATTTGAGAATTCTTTACCAGATGCCGTTTGCACTGGAATAGCCAATTCTTAGTGTCGGTTAGACATGGTGAATTGATTACCATTTGTTGTGTTGAAATGAAACCAACACCTGAAAATTCTCCTATCCCTTGTAGCTTGCCAATTCTCAAAACCACTATCCATAGATCAGGCTAAGAACAAACTATCCGAGAACCAAACTGTGTGTTTTATCCGATATCGCACAATGCTAGCAGTACAAACTCATTTTAATACTAGCAGTTTGATCAAAGCTGGCAGTATTAATACCCTCTATATAGAGAGCAGCACAAACCTTGGTTTAAGGCCAACAGTAGTAACTGCTAAAATTTACCCCAGCAGCAGAAACTTAATACTGGCAGCATTAAAAATATACTAGCAGTATTAATCATACTAGCAGCACTAAGTATAAACTGGCAGCATTAACCCTTAGTGATAGCAGCACTAACATGAACTGGCAGTATTAACGTCTCCTGGCAGCACTAACTTACATAAGCAGCAGCACTAACCTTCAAAGATAAGGCTAGCAGTATTAACTGCCATTGGCAGTATAAACATACAACTGGCAGTACTAATGTATGAAGAACAGTACTAAGTACTCATAAGCAGTACTAAGTATAAAGCTGGCAGTACTAACTTCATACCCAGCAGTACTAATTCTTCCCCTTGGCAGTATAAAGTGCTCCTTCCTCCCATACCTTTTGAGACACTTTTTAACGTCAGTAAAGCACCAATATTTACGATCACCAGCAGTACTGTGTCATGTGTCAGTAGTAACCACCAACGAGCAGTACAAAACATATAAGGATACCTTTTTTTAAGTATCCAGACGACACCTTTTTAGCGACACTTTTTCAGTTGCTAAACTGTCACTAATCCTTGTCTTTGCATCTATCATCTTGATGTCGTGTGTTATGCATCCCTACTAGGGTTCATCATCAATCAAACGATCGACTCACCAAAGCTAGTAGAAACATTAATGATCACCATTCCTGTTTTTATTAAATTAGGATTTGTGAATACCCTAATTGCAACGAATTGAACCAAACACCAAAAACAGAGAACATGACCACTCTTCCTTCATAGATTCGACATCAATACACCTTGTAGATCCTAGATCGAGAGCCACGAGGCTCTGATACCAATTGTGAAGATCGTTCCAACTTCTTTTCTTTGCGGCTGTTAAATAAAATTAGGACGATTAGTATGTGTTATCCCACTTTTGTTTCCACATAAGAAGCACGGGCAAATGCCCATAGCATAGCATCAAATTTTGTTCTCCACCTTTTGTATTACAAGTAGGAGTGAACTCCGGAAGAGAAAGTTTTTTCCACACGGATAATGGCATGAGATTTATGCTAGCGCCAAGATCGGCCAAGGCTAAGCTGATAGTAGTTTTATACACGCAATAAAAAATATATAAAATATAATACTTTAAAAGAACAATTAAGAAAATTCCCTAAGGAAAATTCACTCTTAAAAAAAATATATAGTATAATATATAGAATACGTATATTTAACCGGATAAGTATGATCACCCGGGTCGTTTTCCCAACGACTAGTGAAATTGAAACCTTGTTTAAACTTGGATTATGATTTGAATAAGCGAAATGATGATTTGATAATCTAAAGAAAAAATTAAAATGGACAATTAAAAATAATTAAACAATTAAACTAATACGGGAAACAAATAAAACGTGACAATTAAGCAAACCTATTAAATTTAAACCTTAAAATTGAAAATTAAGTTTCTAAACCTAAATTATGATAAAATAAAATTTTAAGAAAAAGAAAAATATATTTTTTTAGATTATTTTTGAATTTTTTAAGAATTAAAAACTATTTAAAACTAATTAAATCCTAAAAGATATAAAAATTATAAAAATAATTGAAATTATATTTTTCCTAAATAAAATAAGTAAAAGTAAATTTTTAGAAAAAAGAATTACTATTTTTGGCTTTTTATATTTTTAGTTATGATTTTTCTAAAATTTAAACTAATTAAAAAACTATAAAAATAATAAAACTATTAAAAATAAAATCCTAAAAAAATT
>BQNB010204327.1:0-10699 GCA_026074375.1 Tanacetum coccineum | reverse complement strand
GGCTACGAAGCTTTTCTTCGCCCTACTCCACTCCTCGAGTATCCTACTCGAGATTTCACTATGTCAACAAGCTCCCTTCAGACAGAGAAAACCGTTTACACGTCGCTTACGTTATTTTTCGACACTAAGCTAAATGTCGAGTCCTAATCTTAGCTAGAACCAATCTACCACTTTACAAACACTATACACTCATAAGATCTCTACACTATCGGATTTACACACAATCTGAATCATACAATTACACATGATAATTACAATAGAGATTTGATACTTAGAAGAAGAGATGAGAGATCACTAAATAATAATTCCTTTCTTGGCGAATACGAATGTTCTTCTCTTGCACTTAATAGAATAATGAGAAAGATGAGATGAGATTGGATCACTTGAAACAAGATCTAAGTATTTATAGGCAGGAAAACCTAACGGTCAATGCAGGTGGTCCCAACGGTCCAGATATATCTGGGGGCCGCCAGACCTATAAGAGGGCCGCCCAGTAGACTACGCTCCTATTTTTGTCTTTTTATGGGGAAGGTTGTATCTGTTATATAACCTTCCATTTTTGGGGAAAATTTGAATTTCAATTAATTAGAAAATATTTTGTATAATTACTTTTGTGAAAATACTTTTGTAAAAAATGTGATGGTTAAGAGAAAAATATTTTCTTGATCACTAATCATGCTTAATGATTTGTTTGTCCATACCTTAAGTGATTACTAATCTTAAAAATGGAATTTTACGATTATTAGTTTGTAAACGTTTATTTTTATCGTAAAGATTTTTACATTTTGTTATTATCAAAACATGAAGAGGTCAAAAAATATAAATAACGTTTTTAGACATTATTTGTATTAGCTAGATCATCTCTGATGACATCAAATAACGTTTAATTTATAACATCATTTATCCCAGCTAAATTGCTCGTTTTACATTATTTGTGCATGAATTGGTACTTAATTGCTTATATTTGTTATTTGCAGTAATTATCGAGAAATTGGTGAAGTTTAGCTAAAAGGGGCGCTTTTTGGAGCACAAATGAAGAGTTCAAGAAAGTCCTTTGATTCTGACAACCTATATGCCATATCATTCTAAAAGCATACGTCGTATCTAAGACTTTGACGAACTAAAAGACCATTGCCTGACTTTGGTTTATGTTTATTTTGATTGTATCTTATTCGTTGTGTGTTGATTAAGTTTATCAATTTATACTCGTTTATGTGCTTAAGTATGCGACCTATCAATCAACTGGATCTAGGAATACAAATAGAGTGTTAGCTAGATGCCGGGATAGCTCTCCATATCTGCAATTTATATATCTAGAGTAATAGGATCACAAATATTAACCTGTCTTTGCCTTTGGTTTAGTGAACAAGTTAGACTAGCAGGTGACCTAGGATTAACAAATGACGTTCTGATTCCTTGGGTAAAGATCTGGACAGTGGACTACTAGTATATAAAGAGCCGTTAAGCAGTAAGTTAGTAAAGTCTTGATGAGCTAGGATTCAATAAGATCACCATTATTGTCTTCTAAGATAGATTATAATCAACCATGAGTACTTTATGCGGATGTGGTTAATTGTGACAGAATTGCCAGATCTAGGTTTTAGGAAGAAGTACCGCCTAAATCTAGGAATGATATATCAACAACGAGATAAGACAATCATTGCACTTATAAACTAAAACCTGCATTTTATTAGATTAAATATGGTTAATATGTTTTCCTTACATTAGGCTTGACCGCTTCTCTATCTTCTAACTATCAACTTGTGTGTGTTAATCGCCCTCATCTTAGTCTAGGTAAACCAAAACTCGTGCCAGTCTCTCAGGCTGAAAACCTAATTATTTTTGAAGGATATTTAATTATCTTTGTTCATTTATTTTTATTGGTTGGCTTAAAATGTTTCACGTTTTGCGATTAAAATACGGGTTAGGCATACGGAATCACCAAAACTTTTCTATCGCTTTAACAAATACTGTACAATTATACAACATACTCAAAATTTACAAAATTATCATCACCTATATAATATATAATCGGATTTGGGAGGGAACATACAAGTATAATATCTAAATTCAATCCACTCTCCTAGAATTCTTGGGATAACTTCTATTCTAGGGACCATTGGATATTTACAAGACTTTCATGTATCTTGACCATACTTACCTTAGAATTCCTCCTTGTGTCCCTTGAATAAGTCTTAGGGTATATAATGCCTAAACTAGAAGACAGACCATACACACTCTCATTCCTAAGGTGTAAACAACACAAAACTCTCCTATTTCCTTCTCTATAGGCCACGGCCAAAACACCCCACCCTAAACCATCCATACAAATTTTATTCACCATATTTACAAGTGTTCCTACATCATATCTAATATAACCTAAGGTGTTTAGAAGGTTTGTTTTAAGGTTTACAAGTGTTAAAGGAAGAAAGTTGAAGATTAGGATTTTGGTGAAATTAGGGTTTTCAAGGTGTTGAAAGCTAGGGTTTGTTTGCTAAACAAGGGGTTAGATCATATTATTCATCATCATACTTCATATTAAGGTTACCTAAAAACCTTAATCTCTTTACTTTTGTGATTTTATGCATATATGATGTTTATGTAGTTAATCACCATCTAAGGACTTACTTACTTGTAAAAATATATTTTTACACTTGTTTATGGTTTGGTAAACTCTTACATATGATATATGGATCTTAAAATCATGTTATAATTGATGTGTAAGTAATGTACAAGTATGGTTTATGTATAAAAAGTATATATAAACAAGTTACCTAAAAAGTGTATATATTAAAGTTCATGAATAAATGAGTATGTAAACTAATGGATCTTGTGATTCTTGGACAATATATGGACTAATCATGGACTAGAGACCCTAAGGATGTAAGACATGTGATATAAATGGTTATAAAGGACCTGCAACAAAGTGGTTAAACTAAAAAGTTATAAAAACAATTTTTAAACACATTTTAAGAAATTTATAAAAGTGGACTGTTACAATTTGAATTTTGAGGCATCTATTTTATGATTTTATAAAATACTACATGTCACAAGGATCGTGGGCATGTAGAGAACTCGAAAAAACGATTTATAACGAATGAGATACGTTAATTTTAAGTTATACATTAATTAAACGCGTTTATAAAAGAAATTTTATAAAAACCAATTACTATTCACATCTAATGAAAATTTAAACATATTTTATCGTTAGTACATAATTTTAGGATTTCAAAACAATAAAAATCATAATTTTATTATTAATAACGAAGAAGTTATGAATTACACGAGTTTACGACAATAAATACTTTTATAAAACTATTTTTATAAAAGTTACTGTTCATCTCAGACATGAACATTTTGAAAACATCATTAATTTTATAAGACTTTTAATTACGAAGACGTACTCGAAAGAATCACTAAAAACAGAGTTAAAAAGAATAAAATACGACATTTACGATAACAAAATTTATAAAAATAAATTTATAAACTATCATGAACAGTAAAAACCACTGTTCACCAGGGACTAAAAATATGGAAATGTAATATTTTGATAACTCATCTTAATACGAAAGCGTGGACATAAGAAACGTAAGAAACGGGCTTAAAACGATAAAGTTGCGTCGTTTTTAGTAAAGAGATATTTATAAACGTATTTACTTATTAAATATGATTTCACTAAAACGATTAGATGGTGATGTAGCTATATAGAATTATATATGGTTGTAGTTATTCAAAGTGCTTAGAACTTATTTGATCTATAATTGATTAGGTTGTATTCGGTCATTATCGTGACGCATTATCTGTTGTGATATACATTGTTGATTGTTCAATTCACTCGAGGTGAGTTCATAGCCCCACGTTTTATATTTATAATGATTTATAAGTTTTGGGGTGAGAAAAATATGCATGTTTTACAAATTGGACGCAAGTGTACAATTTACTTGATTACGTGTTTGCCTAAGTAGCGATAACCCATCTGAGCCCATAATCATGAAATGTCAGTTACTATTGTGAGCGCGAATGTTATAAATAGATCTATTTGGGATTGACATCCTCGTTTGGGTGATTAGCTATCACTAGAAAAACGAACATATACCATGTCGGACATAGGATGTTGCGGGTTAGAACATCATCACTGGCAATGTTGGCAATTTATATTGCATTTCATACATGTCGAGCTTCAGTTTCATAAGCTTAGGAAAACGTAATTACATTTTATGATGTTTGCATCTGTTGCATTATCATGGGGAAATCTTGCGGTCCTACATTATACATTTACAAACCTATGAATTCACTCAACAATATGTTAACGTTTTAAAGCAATATTTTTCAGGAGGTCAATAAGGCACGAGGTGTAAGGGATACATTGGTGCTTATATATTTTGGATGTCACATGCTAAAGATTTGGTTGCATTAATGCATACTTTCTATCTCTTTGATTTATAACATTCATACATAACATTTTGGGGAACACACATGGATTGATCAGTCATACATAATTTATAAAAAACTTTGGATTCAACATTTATACTTTAAACAAACACTATGAATCACAACTTTATGTTGCCAGAGTTTTTAGCATGTTTTTTCTTAGGTGAACAAGTACTTGACAATTACTTGATGTGCATTGGAAGTCTAGGGACCCAATACAAGATTACTTTGTAATGACACATTTAGAGGTCGTTCTCTCTGTCTTGTGCAAAGGATTATGAATTAACCCTCCCAGAAACATATGCCGCTGTGAGCTTATTTTTTTTTTGGGGTGTGTGTGACAGATTGGTTATCAAAGCCAAGGTTATAGAGAACTAGGTTGATTTTACCTAGACTATAACCATTTTACAAACATTGCATCATACAAAAGGGTTTTAACGGGACATACACACACTATTTGTTTCATTAGTGGGTTCATAATAGTGTTACCATGCATTTATATACTGTTTATAAGGCATTTCGTATTTTTTACACATCGATTTAGATATTTTAATATATACTTTTCTTCTCTAAGTATATTTTACAACTTTTGTTTATATAGGTTGTTAGCTATTTAAAATACTAAAACATTTCTCAAGACATTACGAATCACATGATGGTCCAAAAACACTTACACAACTTTAACATATTATCTCGCAACATTTCACCTTTAAAGAACGAATTTTAGAACTAGACTAATCTTATTACTCTTCTGATTTTGAAGATACTAGCAACCGAATAAAAGAACACAAAGGGCAATCACAAGCCACAACAACCACCACCACACACCCTGTCATAAATGCTAGCTTAAAAGGCATAATCGACCAAGGCTAGTTGTGATGTGTTGGCAGCACGCGACGATGACAGAAGCCGAAATGGCTGAATGTAATGATAGTCATAATTCGGGATATGGAAGTAGTAGATGGACAGACGAACTGGCTCGTAAGTGTACTTAAACTAATTTTCTCAAATGTCAACCATAAGCTTCAAAGGCACAGGAAGGATGTTGCCCGTGTCTTTATCAACGGTTTGAAAGAATGGAGTATGTTTTCCATATAAGTAATTATGAAGTTGAGAATCAAGTCAAGTTTGCTACTTGCACTCTCCATTTAGTTGCCTTAACATGGTGGAACACTCATGTCAAGATAGTTGTTCATGATGCTGCTTACGGTATGCCTTGGAAAACACTCATGAAAATGATGACCGACAAATACTATCCTCGAAATGAGATCACGAAACTAGAAATGGAAATTTAGGATCTGAAGGTGAAGGGTTACTGATTTTGATCAGTTATACCCATACGCTTTTAGGAATTGGCTCCTATGTTGCTCGCGGGGAGAATGTTTTCTTCGAAGAGTCTGGATAAATTGAGAAGCTTATGTCGTGGGTTTGCCCGACATGATTCATGGAAGGGTGATGGCATCTAAGCCTAAGACAATTCAAGATGCAATTGTGGTAATTGCAACAGAATGATTTGGGGCAAAAAAGATTAGCACTCTTGCTGAACGTTCAAGTAAGAATATGAGGAAACTTGATAATACAATCAAGCTCAACAACAACCTCCCAAAAAAAGCAAGTGTAGCTATGCTTTATACGCTTTGGGTTTGGTTAACAGGAGGTGTATGCTGGAACTCTACGTTGTGCACAACGTGAGCAAGTTTCATCACAATGACCAATGCACTGTAAAGTGCGCAAACTATAAGAGAGTTGGTCATTTGACTCTAGACTATAAGAGTCCTGCTACTACTAACAATTAGAGAAACCCCACTTGCTATGAATGTGGGAATCAAGGGAATTATAGGAGTGATTGCCTGAAGTTAAAGAACCAAAACCATGGAAACCAAACTAGAGGTACTGGAGCACGTGGAATGGTGCATGCCTTAGGAAGAGGAGAAATCAATGATATCAATGCTTAAACTCTATTTCCTTTATGAATTCTCGTTGTATTTTCTCTTAAATTCCCGTTGTGTTGTACGAATGATTTCAAATTATCTATCAAATCTATGTATTTTGAAATTCCCGCCAATCTACTCCAATTCTCTAATCATTTATGTAAGCCATTCTGAAATCATAAAGCTATTTTAACAAAAATTAGCATAACATCGTTAGTCCTCAAATATACATAGCCTAATCACCTATGTATAATTCAGGAAGGACCATGCCATGCTGAGAGTAGTCACCTTAAAACTTCTTGTCAAGAAATAATTTTCTATTTATATCAAGTTTTGTGTGCATATTCATAAAATGTAATCATCACGAAGAACCAAACTAACAATAATAATCACTAAGTAAACTCTTACACCACCTTACTATATAAAGTCGACATCATTAAAAAAAGGTTATAACTGTCACGTTAAGCCGAAGGGAACGAATAAGCCACTAAGAGCCGAGCCTTAGACGCAAGAATAAATATTAAACCAACGTCACTAATCTTGAACGCTCAAGATAAAGCAATTTAGAAGGGGAATGCAAACGAGTTACTAAGCATGGTAACGAAATATTCAAAAGACATAAATAAAAATAACAAATAGATTTGTTGCCACAACACCCGTTTATTATCTTAGAAATAAGATTACATAACAACATAAAGGAAATACAAGTTTTATTACAACCCTCTCTAACAATAATATCTATTCCTTCCAAAAGAGATCCATGCCAATAGCTAGGATGATGATCGGTGCAAGGAGCCCAAGGATTACGGCCAAATACTTTAACACCCCTAAATTTACACGCAGCGGAACCAACAATTTGGGTGTTAAATAATAGTACAATAGTCGCAAGAAATAAAGAACGACTCAAAGAGACGTTTAAAACAAACAACCATTCCATTCCATATTTATCAGAGTTCAAAAGCGTAGTCCCAAGAGATCGTTACCATACATAAAATAAGTTTGATTTAACTAAACTAAAACAAGTTTTTAATGAGGAATGGGTTTTTAAAGTAATGCACGAAATGTTAGCGCAAATCCTCCTCATCAGTGCCTCCAAGCCTTCGTACTTCAATTACCTGAGATGAAACATGCTAAAAAGTCAACACGAGGTTGAGTGAATTCATAGGTTTTATAATTGATAAAAGAGTTGAACACAAGCATAATAATAATCATAAGCATCATATAGACTTGTTGATCAGACAAGCTAATAACCAACAGTTGCATTGAGCTCGCGACACCGATCCCATTGACGAATTCCATAAACAATTAATAATACAATGAATGCCCCCAGGCTAGGTATTTTCGTCAGATACCTACTCAAATCTCCATACAATATGTCCGTACATTGGGAGTGCTCACTTTCCGGATTCAAACTTCCCAAAAACCGAACCGGGTTGTCAAGCCCATAGCGCTATTAATTGTATGAGCGGCTACCCATCATAGGTAGTTGACGGCTCACGATTGGGGTCTTATGACGAAAGCTACTCAAGCAACAACATATATTCACATACGGGTCCAAGCATACAAGAAGAAAACTACTTGTGTTCATTTTATAAAAACTAGCATGCATCTCCCTCGCGGGGTTTAAGAAAAATACTTGAAAAGCGAGGCTATGAACTCACTGTAAGTCAAATAAGCGATGAAGATCGAGAAGCTGAGTATATAGATCGAGAGAGATCACCAACAATCACCGACAACCTATAGGAGTGACGCGACTTAGTACGTAGAAAGTAACAATACGTAAAAATTAAACATGTGATCATGAGATGTGTTTCCTAGATAAGTATGGCATTCCACTAGAACTTCCCCAATTACTTTTTAACCCTAAAATGACTTGTGACCTGGTCTTATAGGCAAATGAACATCTACTAAGTTTCGGCTTTTAATTTTTATTTTATCACGGTGTACGATACGTTTTTACATTTTTGACTAGACGTAAAAACTTAGTTTCTGATTTTAACTCGACTTCATGGACTCATATCTCCTAGCTCACAAATGTTCTATATGTGAGGCTTTCACTCCTGGAAATCTATTTGAGTCTAGTTTCCAAAAATGCCAGCCTCATAATCTACAAAGTTTCGTAACTATGTGAAAAGACTATTTTACCCCTGGTTATCCAAAACAGAAAGTTTCCAAAAAATTTACCCTTTACTAAAATGGCCATAAATCCCTAACCATGATAGAAATGAAGGTGAGGTCAAAGGATATGGCTTCCTTAAGATGTCTACCACTGACCCAATCTTTAAAACCTAACATTTTATGGCAAAAATTTGGAGTTTAACTCGTTTTCTAATCATAGGTCCAGATTTGACCTATTTTCTTGTTTTGACCATAACTCCCTCATCCCAAGGAGTTGGTTGAGCATCCAACTATCCTATGATGCTAAGACATGTATCTTTCCAGTCATGTAATTTAATCATAGGCTCCAAGCCAAAATATTTTTGCTATAACCCGTTTTTGCTACTGTTCCAAAACAGTCCCTATTTTTCACTCTAAAACCTATCCAAACATCAATCCTAACTCTAACCAATCACATGCAATGCCATCCCAAGCTCTTAACACAACTCATCATCATATAAATATGTATTTCCAGAATCAAACTTCCATTTTCATGGATTAAAATGAAAAGAAAAATTAAAGATTAAGAGATAACCTTAATAACTTCTTCAAAACTTCAAGAAAAACCACCAAACTTTGCAAGCAACTTATGGATGATGTTAAGATGCTAAAAATGAGATGAACAAATTTGTATGATGAGGGTGGTGATGGGGCTAAAATCGGCAGCAAGGAGAAGGAAATGAAGGAGTCCAGCAACCATAAATCACTTGTGTTCAATTTGCAAAACTAGCATGTATCTCTCTCGCGGGGTTTATAAAAGCATTTAGAAGTAAAAAGGCGAGGCTATGAACTCACCATAAGAACAATTAAATCAGAAGTGAGACGCAAGAAACAAAAAGATAGGGCTTACTAAAGAAAGATTAGGGCTAGAGAATCAAACACAAAACACCCTTCTCTTGTGTGGGTTGATTCGAACCAAAGAATACCCAAAACCAAAGATTAAAATGGTTCTAACCCTTCTCTAATGATGATAATAATCCTCCAACAAAACCCCAATCAAAACCCTTCATGAAAACATCAAGAAACAAGCCCTAACTTCTTCAAATCTTCATGAATCTTTACCAAATTTTGCAAGAGGCTTTAGGATGGTGTTATAATGAATAAAAGGAGTAGGAAAACTTTGTGAGAGTGATGATGGTGGTGGTATGGTGTACGACAGCAGCAAGAAGAGAAGGGAGGGAGAGAAGTTTTTGAAATTGGATGAATTACTTTTGCATGTATGGAAAAATGGAGAAGTATGATTATGTTTATAGAAAAGTGTATTGAGTTTGTGTGTGGTTGTGTACAAGCCGGCCTAGGGCCTTGGTTTTGTGAAAATTATATTTTTTTTAATTTTTAGTTGTGTATAATTTAATTAAAAGTGTGTGTAAGGTTAATTAAGAAAAGGGTAAAGTTTTAAGGTAAAAACGCGAGGTTTATGCTTAAAACGCGAGATAAACGGAAAAACGCCAAGATAAAATTCATACTCATTGGGGTAATCTAGGGGAATAATAAACCACTTAGGACACGAGGATGGAATAAATTTCTAAATACGGCTCACGCAAAGCTAAGAACGGGAAATTCTTACTAAATCGGGTAACGTAAAATTAATGACTTTGCTTAAAAATGAAAATAGAAATAAAGTTCGGAATAAATAGTGACCTTAAATACGGAATGTTACATCCTCCCCTCCTTAAGGGAGCGCCGTCCCGGTGCTCGATTCCTCTTTCTTGTCTTCTGATTACTCGAGAAAAGATGAGGGTAATTTCTTTTGAAGAAATCTTCTCGCTCCCAAGTGTATTCCGGACCTCGTCTGGAATTCCATCGTACTTTGACAATAGGAATTCGACTTTGCTTGAGCTGCTTCACTTCGCGGTCCATGATTTCTACTGGTTCTTCGATAAAGTGCAATTTGTCGTCAAGTTGGATCTCTTCAAGTGGGATAACCAAGTTTTCATCCGCTAGACATTTCTTGAGATTCGAAACATGGAAGGTGTTATGAATTCCACGGAGTTTATTAGGAAGCTCCAACTTGTATGCCACGGGACCAATTCTTTCTATGATTTTGAATGGCCCAATGTACCGTGGACTCAGCTTACCACGTTTCCCAAAGAGAATTACGCCTGATATGTGCCTAATTACACATATCTTTTACCTCTAAAAACGAGCTTAAATGACCAAAAACAGACAAAAACTGCCAA
>BQNB010204323.1:0-10699 GCA_026074375.1 Tanacetum coccineum | reverse complement strand
GGTTTAGGAAGTTTAATGTACAACCCCTAAGGATAGTGTTCAACCTAATTATTCTCTCGTCGGCTAGTTCAACGTCATAATAGTGATCTAATGTAGTTGGTGTGATATCAATTTAGGAGCTAAATGTAGAAGATACAAAACTCCTATCGGTACCCGTATCAAATAAGATACAAGCATAGCGGTTGTTTAGAAGGAACGTACCCGTCACGATGTTGGAGTCTGGGTTTGTCCCTGCATGGCCTACAGTCATACACTTTCGCTAGAGCATTGACATATCCAGCTGGGTTGCCTCGATTGTTGTTGTTCTTCAGTTTTGGACATTCCCTCTTAAAATGTCCTTGGGCACACATTCATAGCAAGTAGGCTTCTGACCTGTCCCATTGCCCCTTTGGTTATTAACAGTGTTGGCATTAGCAGGACTCCTGCAATCACGGGCCAGATGGCCAACTTGATTGCACTTGTGGCATTTGGGAGCACACAGACCATCATGGTGATAATTGCACTTAGGGCATATGGGTTTAGATCCCCCATATAGCTTCTTCTCACCAGTCCCTACAGCATAAGCCATGTCGGTGTTCTGCCTCTTGTTTTGTAGTTGTTGTTGTTGTTGGTTATTATCTTGCTTTCTCTTATTCTTTGTCTGGCGATCAGCAAAAGTGCGTATTTTCTTATCCATTAGCTCGGTTGCGATTTCAACTGCTTCTTGCATTGTCTTTGGTTTAGACGTCACTACACTCCCATGAATCATGTCGGGAAGACCACCGACACATTTTTCAATTTTATCAGATTCTTTGGGAAACATCCTCCCGCACAACAAAGCCAAATCTTGAAAGCATTGGGTATAACTTGTCAAGTCAGTACCCTTCACCTTCAGATCCCAAATCTTCATTTCTAGTTTCTTGATTTCATTTCGAGGACATTATTTGTCAGTCATCATTTTCATGAGTGTTTTCCAAGGCATACCGTAAGCGGCATCATGACCGACTATCTTGACATGGGTGTTCTACCATATTAAAGCAACAGAATGGAGAGTGCAAGTAGCAAACTTGATTTGATTCTCAACTGTACAATTACTGATGTCGAAAACAGACTCCTTTCTTTCAAACCATTAAGTTAGACCAACAACTCCTTCCGTTGTGCCTTTATTTTAATTGAGTTTGGACATTAAGAAAGTCAGTGTAAGTACATTCACGGGCAGTTCGTTCTGTCCTTCTAACACCCGCTCCTGAAATATGGCTATCATCGCCATTCGTATTTCTGTCAGCATCACGTGCTGCCAAAGCAGCAGTAACGCCTTGGTCAATCATTGCCTTCATCTGGGCATTAATGACAGATGTGGTGGCGGGGGTTGTGGTTGTTGTTTCTGGGTTTAACCTCGTGGTCCTTTTCTTTGGTGCATTTCTTCAAATTCACAAGAAAATATAATACCCGTTAGAAATTTTACAAAAATCATAACCATGACATGACATACACACAAAAGTAAGAGAGATTACAACCCACAGTGAAATAATACAACTGATTGAAGTTAACAATGGTGTACTAAAATCGACCATTCATTCATAATTAAAATTCGATATAGACATGACATAATACCACCATACATATATTAATTGGAAAACATACATTATTTGATATCTACAAAAATTCCAATGATTAGGTAACAATATAAAATATACAACCCTAAAGTCAAACTATCCAATACTTACCCGTCAATACTTAGTAGGCATTACAAAATAATGCCTAACTGAACAATCACCTGCTTATTTTAAACACCGGCCTCGTCAGTGTGTTCATCCGTTGACTCGGGACCATTATGGGACGCCCTGTGCTCACAAAACTCTATAAACTGCGTCCCTGAGTTCTCTTCACAAGCTTATAGTGCCTCAATGAACTGAGCCCCCTCGTCTCCGCCGCTGGTCCGTGCATGCATTCTCTATAATCGCTAGCCTGCTCACTCACTTATGGTCCGCGACTGAGGCCAGGTAGTACGGCTGTACAAAATAACTAGCCATAACATGATCTATGAACTGCTACCAGCCTCCTCTGGTGCATCGGGCTATGCCGGACCCTTAGTGGGTCCCTGCTGACTCTCAAACTCTGTCATCTGGGTCTGAAGTCTCTTCAGTAGCTTTAGTACCTCAATGAACTGCGCCTGCCTCTTGCGGTCCACTGCCATCAACTCTGTAATTGTTGCTTGTCTCCTGCGGTCCGATGCCTGCAACTCTGTAATCACTGCCTGCTGACCCAATACAGTAGTATGCAGTGACATAACCTCTGAACGTGCAAGATCACTAGCGTCCATGGATCGTCCCCAAGCCTCTTGAGACATCCTAGCCTCTCTCTCCATAAGTAAACCTGTACGAGCATGTGCATGCCTATCCCTATACAGCATGTTGAGCCGACCAGCCATTAGTTGTCGCTCAGTCTGCTCATCGTCCAGTCTCACATAGATCTTGTCTATGTCTTGCCTAACCCTAGTGGTAAACTCTGTCATTCGTCGACCCAACTATGTGTCATCAGTCGCTGGTTCCCCTGGTATGTCTACCACCATCTCATCCCAAGTGTTGGTGATCCCATAACCGACATCTCTCTCTAGATCACGCCTAATCTCCCTATCCACGGTGGCAACAAAACTATAGTCCGCCCTGAAACCTCCAGGAGGTCTAGCAGTGGGGGCAGACGAGCTCTCTCCTACCTTATATCTCGGACCGAGAGCGATACCTAACCTCTTCCAAGGCAGTAAGGTAACCTCGAGCTGTCTACTTTACGGTCAGTAGAGAGCAGATGCAAAGGTGGTGATGAAGTAGGTAGCAGTTTGGGTAAGAGTGTTGGTGTCCCTGATGGTGGGGTACCTGATGGTGGTGTATCTGCTCTGGTGTGGGAGAGTATGATATGTGGAGGTGGTGAATGGGAAGTAGATGGGGCCTCGGCTCTCAGCCGGATCATGGCAGCTCTGTATCCTAGTAGATAAGTAGGACTAGCAGGTGGTGGTATTGATAATAGTAGTGGTGGTGAGGGAATCTGAGGTAGTGGTGATGACCATGGGGAAAGTGGTGATGGTGGAGGTGATGGTATGGCAAGGAGTCTGACAACCTCTGCCTCATACCAAAATGGTGTAGGTGGCTCATCTCGGATCGACATCCTAGCAGTAACCCGGTATGCAAGATGTGGTGGTGGTGTGGCCGCAGACTCGTTGGTCTCAAATGGCTTAGTCTCCTCAACAGATGGGGCATGATCAACAACTGGTAAAGCAACAACTATAGAGTCGGCAGGAGCTGGGTGCTCCTCCTCCTCCTCATCCTCCTCAATATCAACATCATCATCCTCGTCATCATTGGATGACTCATCCTCATCATTGCCATCGTCTCCTCCGTCGGCAGGATAATCAGCAAGATCCTCATCATCATCCTCCTTCGGATCCTCCTCAGGATCTGACTCAGGAACATAACCTGGTGAATCAGCAGTAGGTGAGACAGCAACATGTAGGGGCTACTTCTCAGCTGGGAGTACCTCATCCTCTGGTGGCATGAACTCTGGATAAACCGGCTCTAGGACAAAGTCTAGTGAAGGTCACATAATCAGGAGATGGCGGGGACTGAAAAGCAGTTATCACATATGCATATAGATCCTCTGGCATCACGGGTGGTCCATCGACCCTCGGAGATCCGATGTTTGACAACCCTCCAAATGGACTGGATACGGTAGTGTATGTAACCGTGGAATCCTCAGAATCCGACAAGACTGTATCTGAAAATCTAAAATAGCTTATATTAGTATTTAATAGAAGACTCTTATAGTAATATACATTTATACCATAACATGTATATCAATCCTAAATGCATCTAGTCTTAACCAACTAATGCAACAAGTAGTGTATGTCATATAAGTCCCGTGGAAATTCCCATTGTATGAAATGCAATGTTTGGCCCTTTGTATGAATGCAATGTTTGAAAATGGTTATAGTCCATCAAAAACATTTGACCTGGTTCTCTATAACCTTGGCTCTTGATACCAATCTGTAACACCCCCAAATTAGATCGCAGCGGAATATTGGTCTGGGGATGGTGCATCATAGATCAATAACACAAGATAATATAAGAACGACCAAAAAGTCATTTAAAACCAATACATTGGTTTTAACAAAGCATTTGTTACAAAAGCCCGAAGCTTTACTTGTTCAAAATACAAGATTCTAGTTTATAACAATTTATCCCAAAATGTAATGCAACCAAATCTTTAGCATGTGACATTCAAAATATATAAGCACCAATGTATCCCTTGCACCTCGTGCCTTATTGACCTCCTGAAAAATATTGCTTTAAAATGTCAACATATTGTTGAGTGAATTCATAGGTTTGTAAATGTATAATGTAGGACTGCAAGATTTCCCCATGATAATGCAACAGACGTAAACATCATAAAATGTAATTACGTTTTTCTAAGCTCATGACACTGAAGCTCAACATGTATGAAATGCAATATAAATTGCCAACATTGCCCGTGATGATGTTCTAACCCTCAACATCCTATGTCCGACATGGTATACGTTTGTTTGTCCAGTGATAGCTAATCACCCGAACGGGGATGTCAATCCCAAATATATCTATTTATAACATGCGCGCTCACAACAGTAACTGACAGCTCATGATTATGGGCTCAGATGGGTTATCGCTACTTAGGCAAACACGTAATCAAGTAAAATGTACACTTGCGTCTAATTTGTAAAACATGCGTATGTTTCTCATCCTAAAACTTGTAAATCATTATAAATGTAAAACGTGGGGCTATGAACTCACCTCGAGTGAATTGAACAATCAACAATGTATATCACAACAGATAATGCGTCACGATAATGGCCGAATGCAACATAATCAAGTATAGGTCGTATAAGTACTAAGCATTTTGAATAACTACTACCATATATAATTCTATATAGCTACATCGCCATCTAATTGTGCTTGTGAAATCGTATTTATAAAGTTAAAATGTTTATAAACATTTCATTAGTAAAAACGACGTAACTTTATTGTTTTAAGCCCGTTTTTTACGTTTCTTATGTCCACGCTTTCGTATTAAGACGAGTTATCAAAATATTACATTTTCATATTTTTAGTCCCCTGATGAACAGTGGTTTTTTGTATTCATGACAGTTTATAAATTTATTTTTATAAATTTAGTTATCGTAAAACCCGTAAATGTCGTATTTTATCCGTTTTAGCTCCGATTTTAGTGATTCTTTCGAGCACGTCTTCGTAATTACAAATCTTATCAAAATATAACATTTTTCAAAAATATGTATCTGTTATGAATAGTGATTTTTACTGTTCATAGTTTATAAAATTATTTTTATAAACTTTAATTACCGTAAACTTGCGAAATTCATAACTCATTCGGTATTGATTGAAAAAATACGATTCTTATTGTTTTAGAATCCTAAAATTATGTACTATCTAGGAAAAATAATAAACCTTATATATCAAAAGTATTTTATAACTTGTTTTTATAAAATTTCTTTTATAACGCGTTTAATTAACGTATAACTTAAAATTAGCGTATCTCCTTCGTTATAAATTGGTTTTTCGAGTTCTCTACATGCCCACGATCCTTGTGACATGTAGTATTTTATAAAATCATAAAATATATATGTTAAATTCGAATTTCAAACAGAAGGTTTTGAACTTTTTCTTAAAATGAGTTTTTCTAACTTTTAAGTTTAATCACTTTGTTACAAGTCCATCACAACACTCATAATCATATGTCTTACATCTTTAGGGTCTCTAGTCCATGATTAATCCATATATTGTCCACAAATCACAAGATCCAAATGTGTACACACTTATTTATCCATGAACTTTCATAAGTATACTTTTTAGTTAACTTGTTTACATATACTTTTTATACATAACCAACACTTGTACATTACTTATACTTCCATTATAACATGATATGAACATTCATACAACATATATAAAAGTTTACCAAATCATAAACAAGTGTAAAAATCCATTTTTACAAGTAAACATGTTCTTAGATGGTGATTAACTACACAAACATTATATATGCATAAAATCATGAAAACAAAAAGATTAAGAGTTTTAGGTAACCTTAATATAAAGTGTAGTGATGAACAAAGTAATCTAAACCCTTGTTTAGAAACCAAACCCTAGCTTACAACCCTTGAAAACCCTAATTCCAAATGAAACCCTAATCTTGCTTCTTGCTTGATTAACCCTTGTAAACCTTAAACCAAACCTTCTAAACACCTAAGGTTATCTTAGATATCATGAAAGAATGATGTGAGAACACTTGGAAATGTTGTAGTTAAAAATTATATGGACGGTTTGTGTGTGGCTTTTTGAGCCGTGGCATATGAAGAGAGGGAAATGAGAGTGTTTTGCTTGTTTACACCTTGGAAATGAGAGTATGTGTGTGTTCTATCTTAGCTAAGGCATTATATACCTAGGTCTTAGTCAAGGAAACACTTAGAGGATTTCTAGGAAGTCTTGGTCAAGTGTACATAGAAGTCTTGCAAGAAATATCTACATGTTCCTAAAAGTAGAGAACATCCCATGAAATTTAGGAATGGTGTTTTCTAAGATAAATCTTTGCATTTTTGAGTCCATATCCGGTTATAGATGTATATGTATGATATATTTTTGTAGTTTTTGAGTATTGGGTATATATTCTATATTGGTATTTGTGAGGTAGAAAGTTTTGAGTGTTCCGGGTATACTAAACGTTTTTATCCGCAGAAACGTAAACACTTTATGCAACCAATAAAAATAAAATGAATAAAGTTAATAATTATACTCAAATTAATTACTTAACACTTGCTTGTTGTAAACATTTAATTGTTTGATGCCCGTTTACATTGAATGATAATTTTTAGCTTACGCGATTTAACTTAACGATTACGATTTAAAAGCAAACGCGTACAATACTAAAAATAACTTGTGAATTTATTGACGTCGTAAATGACCCTAAAACACGGGGTGTTATACAAGGCATATGACTGGTGTCAAAAGTTACCTGCACAAATACAGGGAACAATCAGGACCTAAGGTAGTGTTTGGAGATGACTCTACATGTACTACTCAAGGTTATGGTTCTATAAATAGTAATGGTATAGTTCTCACTAAAGTAGCATTTGTAAATGGTCTTAAATAAAATTTATTTAGGATCACTCAACTATGTGATGCTAAGTATATTGTTTAGTTTGATGAGAAAAGAGGAATAATCTTCAACTCCAATAAAGAGTTTGTAATGATTGCTTCGAGAGTAAGAGATGTATATGTTCTTAACATGACATCTTTTGCTCAAGAAACATGTTTCTTTGCCAAAGCCTCTGAAAATCTCCATTGGCTCTTGCATAAAAGACTTGCTCATCTAAACTTCAAAACAATCAACAAACTGGCAAAACAAAATCTTGTTATTGGTCTTCCCTCACTTGTCTATTCTAAGGAACAAACCATGTATCATGTGAAAAGGAAGCATCATAGGATAGCTTCAAAACAAAAAGTCATATTCTACAAGAATGTCTTTATCTGCTTCACATGGATTTATTTGGACTTGTAAATCCTAGGTCCATTATCCATGAAAAAGTATTCCTTGTGTCATTATTAATGGTTACTTACGGTACACTAGGTATACTTGTTGAAAAAGAAAAGTCAAGCACATGAAAACCATCTTGTCCTTCATCAAAAGAGTTATAAATACAAATTGACTCACAGTCAAACAACTCATAACTGACAATGGTACTGAATTCGGAATAGGGATCTTATTAATCTTTGCGATAAAAAAGGGATTTATCAAAACCTTTCTCTCTCCATATACATCTGAACAAAATGTAGTTGCGGAACGGAAAATAGGACCCTTATAGGCTGCAAGAACAATGCTTTTTGGGTCTATCTTTTCAACACAATTACTAGATAAGCTTTGCCACTGATTGCTTACACTCAAAACAGATCCACCATTGTTAAAAAACATCTTAAAACTCCTTATGAAATTTAAAGGGAGTTACATAATTAATCTAAATGATCTAACCAATCGTACGGATTGCACAATGTTATGTTACTTAATATTTTGCAAAATACGAACTTGTAAAATATATTCTTGCGAGTTGAAACTTGGGGTTTAGATCGAGGAAAGAATTTTGCGATTTAAGATTTTGTGAAATAGCATTTTGTGATTTAGCATTTGCGATTTACTTTGCGATTTAAACTTGTGATTTAATATCCGAGTTGCGATTTAAAGGTTATTGTATAGTTTGCGATTTAAAATTTGCGATTTAAGTTCTGTCCAAATTCTTACGGTTTAGTTTCTCATTTTCGATTTAAGTACAAATCCAACATTTGCAATTTAGTCTCTAATTTTCAATTTAACTTTAATTTGCGATTTAGAAAACATTTTGTGGTTTAACTTATTTCACTTGAGATTGAGATTTGAGACTACTTAAAGATCAAGACTTTAGGATTTTAAACAACAAAAAGTTAACCACATAATCATTAATCACTTTAAAACTACAACATTAACATAACATAAACACTTCCTAATATTGATTAAGATCTTCCTAATAATCAGTTCATAACAAATCAATTCATCAATGGCTACAATGACCGAGAATGTTATTGTTGCGGGTCCTGAAAACTGACCCCTATACTCGAGAAAGGCATGTATAATAGTTGGAAGACTCGTATAATGCTTTACATTGAAGGGAAGGAGAATGGTGAGATGTTAATTGATTCAATCAACAAGTGTCCTTTTTAACTCAAAAAGGATATTACTATCCTGGTACTCCAGAGCACAAACGTGAACAAAGATTGGAAGACCTTACTCTAAAAGAAATGTGAAAACCTATATGATCGTTAGATTATTTAAGCTCAGGTTGTTTAGACATTTATCTAGGATAATATCAATGTTCATAAGTTATAAAAACTCATTACTTTAATAACCCAGTAATTACCCAAATTTCCAAAAAGCAATTTTCATCATTAAATTTGATTCTCACAAGCTCTCTTTTTGTTTTTATGCTCACATTATCTCTCATTTCTTTTTGGCTCACATAATCACTCATTTCTATTTTTATGCACACATCTCTCTTTCTATTTTTAGGCTCACTTAATCTCTTATTTCTTTTTGGCTTGCCAAAACACTCTTTTTGTTTTTATATGACAGTTGTGTACAAAATTCCATCAATTACAATAGTTCCATACTGTCCTCCCCACTTCCAAGTGTGTAACCTCTTGAGAGAGATAGATCATTGGGCTGTTTAGATGTAATCTCAAACTTAGTTTGAGCATTCACATCCCCCAATAAGATATCTTGGCACCTGGGACCACTACCTGAACCAATTCCCTAAGGAGTTAATCCATTAAGTGTTTCCATGGATTAGGTCTTACTTGATGTAACCACTGTCCTGCTCTGCTTCTAAGCTAGAAGCAGTAGTGGCAGCCCTTTCCATTCTGTCACCCAACTCCTTATGGACAGCCTCATCACCAACCTTTTTCAGGGGGACCACTAGACTGGGGTATCTTGGTGTTCCGACCTCTTTTGATATGCCTAGATGATTTTGATTCTTTTAACATACTTTTGATATAACATATCCTTCCATCCATACTTGACTGCATATTGACATAATAGGTCTCCCCTCAAACAATGCTTCAAGAGATAAGAATTTGCTCAACAGTTGTAACTTTGGCACCTAACAGTAGTAACTTTTGCCTGAAAGTAGTAATTTTTCTGCCTAACAGTATTAACTCTGTCTTTAATAATTATACAAAAACATGCCTCTATTCATCACAAGCACACTAGAAAAGACTAGATAGACATGTAAGAATTCATGAGGATCTATATTTATGCATAACCCATGAATAAAAGTTAAAAACTGTGATCCAAGATCATGAACTTTCTGTCAAACATTTCTTCAAAGGTGAAGCACTCATCATTAGGTATTCAATATGCTTTACCTGTAGATGTTAATCCATAACACAAAAATACAAGATTCAAAGTATTTTCTTGACAGCAATAAGTATGACTAATAGTTTTAACAAACAGTCTTAAGTATAACTAGCAGTTTTAATTATACTTCGCAGTACTAATTGACAAGACAAACAGTTTTAACCCTTTACAAAACTTTTACAAAAACATAAAGAGATATAGACATTTAAGGATTAAGCATTCCAATACTTGAGACCAAGTACTGAAACCTTCCAGCATCAAAACCTTTTGTAAGAAGATCTGCAACATTATAATCAGTATGAATTTTAACTATTTGTATTAACTTTTTAGTATTCCAATATCTTATAAAATGATGCCTAATCTCTATATATTTTGTTTTAGAATGTTGAACAGGATTTTCAATAATGCAGATAGTACTGTTATTGTCAATATTAATGACAGTGTTCATGAAATTGTACCCATAATCTAACAATTGGTTTTGAATCCAGAGTACTTGTCCACAGCAACAAGCAGCAGCCACATATTCAGCTTCAGTTGTAGAAGTGACAACTACAATTTGCTTCTTACACTGCCAAGATATCAACCTGTTTCCCAAAAACTGACAACCTCCAGTTATAGACTTCCTATCTTGAGTTGCTCCAGCATAGTCACTATCAATGTAAGCAACCAGTTCAAATGGAGAATCCCTCAAATACTAAAGGCCTAAAGTTGGCTTGCCTTTCAAATATCTAAAAATCCTCTT
>BQNB010204321.1:0-10699 GCA_026074375.1 Tanacetum coccineum | reverse complement strand
TTTTGTTATGGAGTATTAGCAAAACTAAATTCTCTCTTGATTCTTTTCATCTCATAAAACTGATTCATTTCACTATTCTTAAACTCAGTTCCATTGTCACCCCTGATAATTTTAACCTTATGATTTATTTCGTTTTCTATGCTTATGATAAAAGTTTTAAGGATTCCACTAGTCTCATTCTTAGAGGCCAAAAAGAAAACCTAACTAAACCTACTAAAGTCATCAATGACAACAAGGTAATACATCTTTTTGTTTATACTCTTTACAAATATTAAACCAAACAAATCCATATGCAACATTTGTAAAGGTTGGCTGATAGAGCTCACAAGCTTGGTCTTACAGGAGGCTTTGTGCTGGTTTCCCTTCTGACAAGCATCACATGTATGGTTATTTTCAAAAAGCTTTAAAGACAACCTCTAACAAGGTTTCCCCTCATAAGTTTGTTCATAGTTTTAAAGTTTACATGACCAAGCCTCCTATGCCATAAATTAGACTCATCTATTATAGCCTTTACAAATAAACAAGTCAAATCACCTGATGGAACAACATTCTTTAAATTAAAATTGTACATATTATTCTGTCTAGGAACTTTAAACAGTACTTTACTTTCATCAAGTAACTTAAAATCAGGAGATATAATAAGATATTCAGTCTTAGTAAAAAAGAACACTGTTTTTCATGTCACATATTTGTGAGACAGAGAAAAGATTAAACTTAAGTTTCTTTACAAAGTACACATCTTCAAAGTCTAATTTCTCAGTCCTAATTTTACCTTTTCCACTAATTTTACCTCCTTTAGGACTTCCAAAAAATGCAACAAATCCTCCATCAATGTCTTGATAATCTGTTAGGTAGGACTTGTTCCCAGTCATATGCCTAGAGCATCCACTATAAAAAATCCCTTGATCCTGTAAAGCATATTGTGGATTACCCTGCACTCAAAATAATAGAATTAGTTTCTCTTGGGGACCCAAGCCATCACTGACTTGAGTCTGCCTTGAGGATCAACATAGTCAAATCTTTTAGGCATGATCCACTGTATTTGGAGATATGGTCAATTACTTTTCCTGTTGGTCTCCAAATCCAGCATGTTGAGGACTTAACAGCATTTTCCTTATGTTCCTGAACAACACTAACTACTACTTTTATCCCAGCAGTAGTTACATTGTTTACCTTAGCAGTATTAACTTTTTCTTTAAAATCACTGTTTTTAGGTGTTGTTCTTTGATAAATAGTCCGCTTAACTAATGAATGTGACTTATAAAAAACATTTGAACATGGTTTTGCACCATTCATAGTTGGTTTAGATGCATCAGTATTAACATATCTGGCAGTACTATTTGATATTGCTACTCTTGGGGAGCTTTGCTTAGCAGTATTAACTAGTACATTGCCAGACTTTGCTAAGACTGCAGTTGGAACAAGATTTCTTTTAGGATGTGGGTGAGTCAATTTATTTTGGTGATTAACCCTCTGAGCATTGTTCCATACTAGTCTAACTTCCATTTGACCAGTAATCCATCTTATATTATTCAACATAGATTTTCCCACCATTTTATTCTCATCAAAGTTATAGTCCTTAATTAAATGGTTAAGACTTCCACATACAAAACAAGTGTCTGAGCAATTGTAAGATCTTCATCTTTAATAACATTTGTTGTTGTTGGAGGAGTACTTGGCTTAGCAAGACTAACAGATGCACCAATAGTAGTAATTGGTACACTGACAGTAGTAACATCAATATCCTGATCATACCTCCCCTGAGTCTCTACATCCTCTTGAACAAATGAAATCTCTTCATCCTGGTCTGATTCAGCTATATTCCTCCACTCTTTAGATGCATCCTCCTGATCACCCAAACGTTTATTAGCAGAAGACTTTATCCTGACTTTAAATAACCTCCTCTTGAGTTGTGGAGTTCTTGCCTTTTTCTACTTTTCTAATTTCTTGACTCTCTTCTTTAGACTAGTAATCTCCAAATCCTAAGCAGTCTTGACATTCTCCAAGGTAAGAACCCTGTCAGACAATTTTGTACAAATTTCCATCAATTCCATAATTTTTCAGTCTGTCCTCCCTACTTGCTGGTGTGTTAACTCCTGAGAGAGGTGGATCATTAGACTACTTAGACAACCTCTCAAACCTAGTTTGAGCAGGTCTGTCCTCTAATATGGTATCTTGGTGCCTGGGACCACTACCTGGACTAGTTCCCTAAGGAATATGCTCATTAAGTGTTGCCATCGATTGGCTCCTAATTATGTTACCACTGTCCTGCTCTGCATCTAAGCTAGCAGCAGTAGTGGAAGCCCTTTCCATATTGTCTCCCCTATCCTCGTAGACAATCTCATCTGCTACAAGGGTAGTAGGTCCACTAGACTGAGATATCTTAGTGGGCCTTTTGGTTTTCTTATGTTTTTTAGTCTTTTAGGTTTGTAATGATGATGCAATAATAGGGATTGGTTTAATATTAGATGGTAAAGTAGTAGTAGGTGTGTGTTGGGGTTCAGTGGGTTGTCCTGAACCTTTACCCACATCTACTTGAGGTTGTATCAACATAGTAGCAAACAATGGTGTCACATGTCATACCCTACCTAGGCGGAAACACGAGGCGTAACATCATGGATATCATCATAACACAATGGTGTCTACTATAAAGAAATCTAAATAAAGGAAATAATCAAAGGGACACAATGTGTCTTGATAATACCCAACACACGATAGAGGAGTCATGCATTACCAAATAATGTCATACACGAAACAAAATAATCCAAATACTAACAATCTCCAATGAATAAGTATCAAGTAAAACAAATGAAAAGACCAAAAAAGACAACTCCACAAGCAATGCCTAGGGTCTCTCTAGCCACTCTTCCTAACATCCTTCTTATCATCACGATACTCACCTAAAAATGATGCTTAAAAACGTCAGCATAAAGTTGTTGAGAGTCATAGGTTTAAGACACAATATAAATCCAATTAAATCATTACTGTGATAAATGAAAACATTACATGACAATAAATGAACTACCATATAAGCTATCATGTAAACCAAATCAAATCTAATCCAAACCAATACCATTCACACGATTATGAGACGTCTCTATCACAGAACTACTCCAATTGATCACTAAGCTATGGAGCATACCACAAATCCACTCCAATTAATCATTAAGCCATGGAGCATACCACAAAACCCACTCCAATTGATCACTAAGCCATGGAGCGTATCATATCACAAACATGTAGCACATAACATATAATAGCCACATAAAGTCCATGCATCACTTTAAACACATTATCATAGTAATCAAAACATTTTCATATTAGCATCATTTCCATCCCAAGTTTAAAACAAGTAAAAGTGGGACTATGAAACTCACCTTAGCTTAGCTTAATCCAAAAAAGGTTCCAAGAAGCTTCACAAAGATCTAAGCAACTATGATGGATTCTAAGTGATCCATCAATGTTCCCAACTCATTTTATACCTTTTTAAATTCTTACATAACTAGCTTACACTTCATTCTTACTCTTTTAATTTTCTGGATTTGAGCAGAATTTTAGACTCACTTGCACGCCCTAAACGCCTCACTTATACATCTTTTTTATTCTTGTAAAAATTCCACAGGTTACTAATATGACTTATGAACCCCCAATTACTCCCCCAAAACTCATACCCTTTTATAAATATCCTTTAGAAAATCATAACTCCAAGCATCCAAAATTCGTCCAGAATCTGACCTTCTAAAAGTACGATATTAGATAACCAATTTAAACCTCTTTATAGCTCTAGCAAAAATTCAGGGAACACACACAATATATGAACTAACTTCCACGTGATTTTCAGCCTCTAACTAGATGTCTAAGTATTTTTAGAAAAATCAAAACCCCAACTGAAACCCGTAATCTCAAATTCGAATTTTAGTTAGGGTTTTACCCTCCTAAACATATGACCAAATCGACCCGAAAACAAACAATTCAACAACGAATCTTGTCACCATTATTTGACTGACATCCACTTACTTTAATTCAATGAAACCAATTGGGTTGGAACAAGTAATTCTCTGTAGAAATTATAGCTCAAAAAATCCATAAACGCTATCCGTAAGACTGAAGGTAAAAGACCACGTAAGGTAGACCAAACAAATTCTGAACAAATTCCAGTTACGAATTACCAAGACAAACCTAACCATTCACCTCTAATATCCTCATTACACCCTAAAACGATTATTTCATGATAAAACACCCATTATTACATCATAAATATACAGATCTTAAAACAGACCTAATGATCCATCAATGATTAATGTTACATGAAATACAATAAATTTAGATATGAATTAACTAAGCATACCTTGAATCTATAACCTAAACAAACGATTCTAAGGTTTTATTCCTTTGAATCAACATGGAGGTCGATATTTCCACTTTGCAATGGGGGGGGGGCGGGGGGGGGGCTGAGATCTGTGACTAAAGGTAGGGAGAAAGATGGCCAAGGTTTTGGAGTTTTATATCCTTATTCTACAAGTTCTAGCCCAACTCAATTAGGATTAGTAAAAAAAATATTTTTTTTCATTAGAACCAAAACCGGCCCCCTATTAAATATTATAATATTTTTATATTTTGTATATTAAAATTAATAATTTACTAATTTACTTCATTACCTTTATATTTTTTATAAAAACCTAAGCTAGTTTAGGTAAACCTTTTTACCTTAAACGCAATCTTCTCAACTTTCTAAAATAACTTTTGTTTCACCATTTCACTTCTTTTTTAGAAATTTTGGTCTACAAACTTCCATATATCCACCCACTTCATTCACTTCCAATATACACATATTTTCCATAAACGACTTAACATTCAATAATCTAAAATATTGACTGTAGCATTTACTATGCAATACGTCATCATTTCCATTATCACCACATTGTCTGACACGTGAACAATCTCTATCTATACTTAACACCAAACTCAAACCACCTACAAAATGAGATCCCAACACTCCAATGATTCTAAGCACCTTTCTCGCGCGACCACTGTTAAGCACAAACATACATTACCTAAACGTAATAATACTTACACATAAATCACTAAATCATTTTCCTTTCACCAAAAGGAACGATAATGAACTCCACAAAAAATCAACACAAATCCAATCTCCCAATGAACGATCCACGCTCCATAGATGGATAATCATTCTTACTTAGAATCACATTCAACACCATAATTAGAACACTAAAGATATATTAGTCAATTCTAAAGGTTTTGACTAACCTGCTCAAGACACGGTTGTCACAGTCCCCTCCTTTAGGAAATCTCGTCCCGAGATTTAACTACTAGATTCACCAGTAATAACATCAAACAATTGGGGATACTTAACCTTCATATGGTCCTCACGTTCCCACGTGAAATTCAGGACCAACACTTTGAAATCTCATCAAACTTGTCACGGAGATATCTTACTGCTAATAACTTTGCTTGCCCACTCCTAGGATACGCATAGCAGCATAACCACTTCAAACGAAAAGAAACACCCAACTACTTGAACCTCGCCCGTCACCGAGGAAACTCGTCAAAAACCTTAAGTTGTGTAACAACGTCATTTACAACTCGGCCTCGCAACTCATCAAACAAGAATTGTCTTGAAACAGTTATAATTGTTTACAAAGTTCAACGTTTTGACTCTGAATCGCTCACGACTTCGAGTTTATTCATAATATAAATTTAACCAAAACCACACAAAACATTTACGGGCGTACTAAGGCCTACCAGAAACCTTACGTACCCATCTTTAACTAATACTTCCAATAATATCTTGCTCAATGAACAAGTGTGGATACTCAATTTACTTGAAGTCCTAAAGACCTTGCTTCGAGCCCAAACGAACCTTAAATATCACCATCCTGCTACATTTAACCTCTTGACTTCATGGTCCATAATCCCTATGGGTTCCTCAACAAAACAAAGAGTCTTGTTGACCTTGATTTCACTCAATGGCACATGCAGATTAGCATCCACCAAACACTTCTTCAAATTTGACACGTGGAATTTGCCATGTACACTATTTAACTCTCCTCAGGTATAATCTCAATCTATAAACTACAAGGCCAATCTTTTCAAGGATCTCAAACGGTCCTATATATCTCAGTGCTATCTTACCTTTCTTTCCAAAACGAACTACGCCCTTCCAAGGCGTCACCTTTAACAATACACAATCTCCCCCCTCAAACTCTAACGGCTTACGCCTATAATCAACATAACTCTTTTGATGATCTCCCGCCGCTTAGGGATTTTCCTTTACCAACACTACCTTATCAGTCGTTCCTTGTACTAACTCAAGTCCAGTCAACTACTTTCTCTTTAAAATCTTTACACCCTTAGAACAGTCGACCTGACATTTCCTTCCATTCAAAGCTTCAAAACAGAGCACACCGAATGCTCGAATGATAACTACCACCAAATCGATAACTCATGCCCTCATTATATCTTCCAAAGTCTGAATCATACGTTCACTTTGTCCATCCGCTTGAGGATGCTACCCAGTACTCAAATCTAATCGCGTCTCTAATACTTTCTGCAGCGTCTGCCAAAACCACGAGGTAAATCGTCCATTTCAATCTGAGTTGATCATCACCAGAATTACATTCCTCGCTATTATCTCATCAATATAAATCCTTGCCAACTTCACAACTTGAAATCTTCTTGTATAGTTAGAAAATGAGCTAACTTGGTCAGTTTATCGACCATCACCCAAATCACATCATACTCACTACTTTGACCTTGGAAATTCAGTGATAAAATCCATGGTGATTCTATCTCATTTTCACTCAAGTATCTCAGGCTGTTTGCATACAAATCCAAAAGTCTACTTTGACATTGCACCTTCACCTCTTAAACAAGTCTTAAAATTTGCTAGCACATAATAGCTATATCTTCTCTATTCATGGCCACCATACCAGTCTCCAAGGTATAGTACAGTCTTCATCCGCTCCTGGATGTACCCAAAGGTACCTGATCTGCAATGGGCCTCATCTATTTCACATCCTACCAATGGAACCTAAATATAATTTATAAAATACAACTCTCGTCTTCTTTCCTTTCCATCTGTTGATCTAAACCATGTAGCCTTTCCGCGAGTACGTTCTCTTGCTTGAACGCCTCACTCTTAGTAAACTTAGCATACAATTTTTCCTTCCTCAGTAATTCCAACACTAACTTCAATTGAACTCCATGCTCCTCTTCTTAACAAACGACACTACAATTCTGGTGCTTCCCCATAATGTGTGAGAATGAGTGTGCAGAAAAGACTAGGTCGTATGAAACCTTTGTCTTGCAACTCTTGATGTTGTTCAGACAATTCTTGCATTTCCAAAGGGTGCTAGACAATATGTAAACTTCGCAACCGGCGTCGCTCCAGGAACTAAGTCTACGCGGAACTCAACTTTTCATTGCGGTGGTCATTGACAAGTCTTCCGGAAACACGTCAATAAAATCTCGTACGACGAAAATACCACTCCATTTCTACTCACCTACCTTAGTGTTCATTAAGGTTTTCACGACTCCTTGAGTACGTTCACCATGAACCGAAGTATCTCATCAACTCATCACCTTCCAACAAGTATCCTAACCACCTTCTCATGACATAACTATCCCAAACATTTCTCTTGGACAACCGTTACCATTCCTACAAGCACATCCAAAGCTTCCACGACTGCGAACGGGTACAACGAACACCAAGGGTTATGAAACAATTGAATAGGATAACAAACGAATATCGAGTCAAAGGATAGAATGCATATAGGAGATTCCACATATGCAAATAGACGTGGATCAAATGACACAAGAATCCTTTGAAAGAAAGGATACGTATATGCATCGAGTGAAAACGCAATGAAAGAAAATCAACAGGCATACCACGACAAATGAACACATAAAAAAAATCAATACTAAAGACGGAAATTCTTATACCAGTTATCGACTTTACTCGAAAGACCAAATTAAATAATGTTTTTATAAAAATCAATTTAAAATAAAAATAATCACTTTAAGTATAAAAAATTATTTTTAAATAACAAATAAAATTGTCTTAAATGTAAAAAAATTATAAAATTCATTCTGGTTGTCAACAAAATCTAGAGATGGTTATCTAATGATGTATCGTATCTTACCACTATGAATCACTTTAAACCCGCTGTTTATAATAAATTAAAATTTATTTACCCACTCAACAATTCTCATATCCTATTGTATAGACCATTTAAACATATACTATTTACAAAGAGCATTTTAAACACAGTTTTTCTCAAAAACTAACACAATACTTAAAAAGGATTTTTATAATTAGACATCAATTATGAAATATGTTACTCAAACAAAAGGCACCATAATACCAAAGGGATCGTAAAACACCGTACAGACTCTAACACAATTCTATTGTTTGAAAATGAAAGAAAATACCATAAACCATATACTCAATATAAAATCAAACGAACTCGTACAAGAAAACTCATGCATGACGTTACGTACCCAAAAGAAAACGTAAGGTCTTATCCAAAATAACGATCAAGAGAGCAAACCTAAAAGCATCGATACTAACACGTCGTCAACGGGTTACGAAAACCAGGGATATACAACCAAGGAAGTAATGATCCACACTAACATGTTAGGAACAATTAGTGCTTAAAAGAAACGTTTGATACTCATACCAATAATCAATGCAACAAAAGAACTAACAATCTACGCGCTTATATCCGAAAGAGAGCAGATCCGAACAAACCATATACATTAAGACGTCGAATAGAAAAAAAATTCGGGTACAATACTATTAACAAGATACATGAAGGGGATGCGAAACTGCTAAGACTAGGAGAATCCTAGCAAACAACCGAGCAAACGAACAACCTCTATAATAGCAATACTAGGTATCCGCAAATACTAGATAGAAGGGAAACTTACTATCTATACAACTCAACTTAACATATCCTCCAACTAGGGTAAGAGAAAAAAATTTCTCTACCCATACCACCATCTTTATCATGAATACACATAAAAAAACATATTACACTACCACCTCACAACCAAACACAAATAAATGCAATCATGGTCACAAGTCTACGTGTGTGATGCCTTTATAATTATGTTGGCCACCATAATTATAAGTGCCTCCTTTCACACGTGTACTTACTTCCAAGATTGCCCATATCAATCATAATTCACATATAAACACATATACCACATTGCAACATCTAACCACTCTAACTTAACACAAAAAGATGCTCCATCAAATACTATCATACTTAATCTCACGAATAAAATCAAAATGACATAAAGGAACGAAAGTCTCGCAACGACTCCCAAAATACGAAATATCCGAAAGAATTAATCAATAACAACATGACGAGGTAAAGGACGGGATAAACTTATGTTGGGCCTCGCTTGGGTTTGAACTTTCCTCTGACAAGAATCACACCCACTTCGGATCCATATCCTACTTACGCACATCGACAAACGATCAACTAAATCCTATCCTCTTTCGGTTCACAAGAGTCTCCTCTTATGGATCCTTGCTAACGCTTAAGTCCAGTTTGGAGAAAACGGTTTCCCTAACGAGACTTCTTACGGGTGGGGGAAAACATAGCTAAAATACTAAGAAAGAAATACATATCATATCAGAAAATGGAAGACAAAATAACTAAATAAAAACTTAACAAACTAGGAAAATATAAGTTATGCACTATATAGCGGAGAAGCATAAACAGTTATAAGCATTAAAAACTTAAGTCCCTAAAAGCATCTACATGAAGGGACCCCTTAAATGTTTATAGTCTAGCTTCAACCACCTACTTCCTAATACCAAAGGCTCTGATACCAATCCTGTCACAAAAACCCCGCCTCGTGCGGAAACACGAGGTCGTAACCATCATGGCTTATCATCACAACACACTGGTGTCCTAGCGCCTATGAGAATCTACAATACAAGGAAATAATCAAAGGGACACAATGTGTCAAGACAATACCCAACACAAGATAGAGGAGTCTTGCATTACCAAAGTAATGTCATACACGAAACAAAATGATCCAAATACTAACAATCTCCAACAAACAAGTATCAAGCAAAACAAATGAAAAGACCAAAAAAGACAACTCCACAAGCAATGCCTAGGGTCTCTCTAGCCACTCTTCCTAACATCCTTCTTATCATCACGATACTCACCTGAAAATGATGCTTAAAACGTCAACATAAAGTTGGTGAGAGTCATAGGTTTAAGACACGATATAAATCCAATTAAATCATTACTGTGATAAATAAAAACACTGCATGACAATAAATGGACTACCATATAAGCTATCATAAATCCAATCCAAACCAATACCATTCACACGATTACGAGACGTCTCTATCGCAGAACTACTCCAATTGATCACTAAGCCATGGAGCATACCACAAATCCACTCCAATTGATCACTAAGCCATGGAGCATACCACAAAACCCACTCCAATTGATCACTAAGCCATAGAGCGTATCACATCACAAACATGTATCACATAACATATAATAGCCACATAAAGTCCATGCATCACTTTAAACATATTATCACAGTAATCAAAATATTTTCATACTAGCATCATTTCCATCACAACTTTAAAACGAAGTAAAAGTGGGACTATGAAACTCACATTTGCTTAGCTTAATCCAAAAGATTC
>BQNB010204320.1:0-10699 GCA_026074375.1 Tanacetum coccineum | reverse complement strand
TATTGCATACGTGGGTTATACTTTTACCCGTGTGTTTCCATATAATTGTCTGATATTTTCAGTTTTATAAATTTAAAGCTTTTGAAACACATCAGCACCACACCCAACTACAGTGTTTTATGTACCTTCGGGTGTCTTTGTTACCCTCACCTGGATACGAATCACAAACTTGAATCCCGAGCCACACCTTCTTTATTTTTAGTTCATGCCACCAATCACCGTGGATATCGTTGCCTTGACCTCAACACTAATAAAATCATCATCTCTCGACATGTTACATTTGATGAGATGGTTTTCCTGTTTGGCTTTATGACACCCCTTCGAGCCCTTCGTATGATTTTTTGGATGACTCAAACGCCATTTTCAATTTCATTCGATTGTCACCTATTACACAACCTAATACCTCTATTGATGATACTATACCAAATGAAACTCAAAATTCCTGCACAACTACAAACACTCACACTGCTCACATTGGCCTAAATAATACCGTTGTTGATATCGGCCGAGAAAATATTAAAGATTTAACAACCGGCCCAACTACATAACTTAACCATGAGCCCATAATTAAACCTTTTACCACCAGCCCACCATCTCTCGGATCAACCCAACCGCCCCTGAATCCTCTAATTCTTGTGCCCAACATTGTTGATCATACACCTCAGCCTACCTCTGTTTCTGTTTCCCAAATTCAATCCACTATAAATGATAACCCAAACCTGGTTTTGGTTCATCCCATGGTCAAACGTTTTTGTTTCGGGACTAATCGTCCCACCCAACGTCTAACTCTTTATGTCTCTTCCGTCTCTCTTTTACCAAAGTCGTATAAAGATGCGTTTAATGATCCAAACTGACAAAATGGTATGACTGATGAATATAATGCTCTTATTAACAATAACACTTGGACTCTTGTGCCTCGGCCTACAGATGCCAATATTATTTGTTGTATGTGGTTATTTCGCCATAAGTATTTGGCAGATGGCACTCTTAGTTGCTACAAGGCTTGTCTTATAGCAAACGGCAGTACACAGGTATTACTGAGACTTTTAGCCCAATTGTTAAACTTGGTACTATTCGAACTGTTCTTAGTTTGGCTATTTTTTGACATTGGCTTGTTCATCAGCTTGATGTTAAAAATGCCTTTTTAGATGGTGACTTATCTAAGACAGTTTATATGAATCAGCCACCAGGATTTAAGGATTCTACACATCCTGATTATGTTTGCTTATTGAAGCGATCTCTTTATGGTCTTAAGCAGGATTCTCGGGCTTATTTTCAACGTTTTGCTGCTTATATTACTCGGGCTGGATTTAGTCAGAGTCGTTGTGATTCCTTATTATTTATTTATAGACATGGGATTGGCACTGCTTATTTGTTATTATATGTGGATGATATTGTTCTCACAGCTTCCTTTGAGCCGTTGTTACAACGCATCATTTCTTCTTTACATCGTGAGTTTTCCATGACAGATCTAGGTTCTCTTAATTACTTTTTGGGGATTTCTGTTACGCGTGAATCCTCGGGGATGTTTTGTCTCAGCTTAAGTATGCTACTGAGATTCTTGAGCAGGCTCGTATGGTTAGTTGTAACCCCAGTCGGACTCCTGTTGATATCGAGTCTAAACTGTATGATGATGGTGATCCGGTCTCTGATCCAACTTTATATAGGAGTTTTGCGGGCTCTCTACAGTATCTTACTTTTACTCGCCCTGATATTTCTTATGCAGTGCGACAGGTTTGTCTTCATATGCATGATCCGATAGAACCTCGTTTCTCGACCCTTATTGCGGTACGTTCGCGGTACTTTAGACTATGGATTACAGTTATTTTCATCCTCTACCACATCTTTGGTTGCTTATTCGGATGTGGATTAGGCTGGTTGTCGCACTACTCGGAGATCTACTTCAGGATATTGTATTTTTCTTGGCAACAACTTACTCTCTTGGTCCTCTAAGCGTCAACCGACGCTTTCTCGTTCTAGTGCATAGGTAGAGTATCGTGGTGTTGCCAATGCTATTGTTGAGACCTGTTGGTTAAGGAATCTTTTAGGAGAATTGCATACACCATTGTCTTCTTACACTTGTTTATTGTGATCATGTGAGTGCTGTTTACTTATCCTCTAATCTGGTTCAACATCAACGTATGAAGCATATTGAGATTGATATACATTTTGTTTAAGATTTGGTTATAGCTGGTCAGGTTCGAGTTCTACATGTTCCTTCACGTTATCAGTATGCGGATATTTTCACTAAAGGATTGCCTTCAGCCTTGTTTGAAGAGTTTCGTTCCAGTTTAAGCATTCGATGTCCTCCGCTCAAACTGAGGGAAAGTCACTACTACACAAACTGGTTTTTCCCACGGTAAAATCCGTGGGTAATCCCGTGGGTAAGGCCCTTTTCCACTGATTTCACACGGAGCTATTTTGATGAAAAACCCTCGTGGGTAAATATTTTCCCACTGATTTTCCCACGGAGCATTGACTATTTCCCATGGATATTAGTGTCGATAATCTATGGTTTTAATTTCCCACGGATTTCCCACATTTTCTAGCAACCATTTTCTACATACATCCGACTTTTTTTGCCACAGATTTCCCGCGGTTATTTCCCACTGATTTCTCACGAATATTTTCTCACTGATTTCCCACATTTTTTACCAACAATTTTTGCCACAAATTTCCCAATTATTTCTGACAGAAAGATATATTTTCCTCTAACAATTTTGTGAGGATTTTGTGATTAATCCGTGAGAAACACGTGGCTAAATTCCGTGGTATTCGTATTGTAATTTCAGATTTTCCAGAATCTGTAAATACAAAAAACTAATATTTGAAACAATAAAAACCATTAATAAATCACCAAAATAAACAAATCCGGTACCCAAAATACATAAATGAGTCTGCTAATTGACACAAATCCGGTACCCAAAAATAATATTTTCAGACGGTACAACATCGAAATTATTTTTGACATGCTACAACCCAATAGTTCTGACACAAAAACTAAAGCCTAATGCCAAATCAGACTAGACTAGCTAGTTGGTCCACTGCTATTTGAGCCTCCGCGGCTACCCTCTCTATCATCCATCTTTTTCTTTAGATCATCGTTTTGCTTTTTCAAAATTTGTATCTGCTGTTACATCCATTTAACATTACTGTATTAGAATAACTCATCAGAATAACAAACTCTAAAACGATATGAGGATAACAAAAATAGACAAACCTCATAAGGAGAGCATGTGTGTGTGGCATAGATACTCCATGGGTCAAATGGGTCAGATTTTAGTTGTTTACTTGTTTTAACATGATTGCATACTTATAAGTAGAAAAAATTGGACAGAAGGTCAACAAGATGCAAGTAATATATATATTGTGATCCCATAACTTCCTATGGTTCAGACATCCCCTAAGTTTGCACTAATCAAGTTGTGTATATAATAACACCAGGCAGTGAGATCATATATATATACTGCTAATACCTAAAGCATCTGTGTAGCCATGGTTTATTGCCGCCTTCACCATCTATTTATGTTCGTCAATGCCCAGGTACAATCCCGAAATATGCTCAGACATGAAGACATGGTGTCAAAATAACAACAATTGGTGGCCTCTGCAAAAAACATCAGAAAGTGTCTTTCAAATATATTCAGGGGCGGAGGGTTATATATTGTTATGGGGGGCAGTACCCTCTATAATATCACTAACGATTTTAGTTTTTAGTTTTAGTTTTGGACTCATAATTAAGATGCCCTCAACCCATAATCCAAATTGCCCTCAATGGCTCAACACATTTCTAAATCCATCATGCCTTTTAACGTATTTGTTATCAATAGTAAATATGAAAAGCAAAATACTATATTGTTTATTGTTATGCAAGAAAACAGATGCATGGTGTTCTTTGATATAATTCTTTAAAGAAGTAATAGTCTTGTCTTACCTTAAAATATTTAAGCCATACAATTTAGTAAGAATTTTAAAATTATATGTTATTTTTGCATTTACTCTATTACAGCATACGTGCATAATATAAGGACATATTGACCTCGACTTTCTTCTTTACAGTTACAGAACAACATGTTTGTTAGCACATTACAGAACAACATTTTTTTAGTCAATGTAAACCAAATTTTTGCTTAATATGTTTGTTTGTAATACTTTGTACCCATAGCTCCTTTTTCAGCATACGTGTTTTAACAATGCAAGGTATGTTTCAGATAGCCTACTTAAATCTGTAAATCCTATGCTCTCGCTCCATAGAAGGATTAGGCGACTTACTTTCAACGCTTGATGTTCCTTAATTATTTGGATGCCCATACCTCAAAGAGGTTAGAGTGTTAGACAAGGGCTATATATATGGATTGTAAGTTTTGCATAGATATTTCAATCAAGAGGATTAGGCACGACCATACAAAATCAGTTTTGGGCACCAAATGTTATTTCCTAGTGTTCTCCTTAATTCCCACTGCAAATTTTAAAAAGATTTTATATCGTAAAATTGGTTTTAACTAATGATATCTAGCATCTGTTTCAATTATTTAATTCACAAGCACTATGGTCACGCCACAACAATCAAATTTGTAAGTGTGAAACAAGGGGGCCAATGAAGTCGTCTTCTATCATGCAGCTTAACTATATAAATTCTGAAGAACATTTGCTTCTAGTTCTACAAGTGCTCATTTATTAAACATCATAGAACAAAACATAAAAGGGGGAAGCAAGAGTACCTCAACATCATATGATAATCATCATGCTTTTCTGGTAGTAATTCTTCCAAAACTAGTGCTTGACGAAATGCATCAACAACCCGTAGTTCCTCCGCATCTCGAATATCCTCGATGGACACAGAGCTGACTCGAGGATCATTCTTTCTCTTACTGCTCTTTTTCTGGAGAGAATGTTTGAACTTGCTAGATGCATTAAGTGCTTTCTTTTTCAATGAACCGATCCTTGTTCTCCTCTTATCCTTAGTATTTTAAAAATCAGACCTTCGTTCTCTTCTGTCTAATTTTTCATCATTGCCTAACGACCCCTCAAAGCCTATAAAGTAGCTTAAGTAAAATAATATATTTCCCAGACACTTTCTAAAATATCAAGCAATGATTTCTTATGAATTTAGATTAAAAAGTCATATGCATAACTGTAAACAATACACAGAATCAGTCCTATACATAACTTATTTCTTTATGGCAGACAGAATTACATGGTCTCTTTTTATTATATAAAGCTAAGGCTCAATTGCTACCACAAAACAAGTATTATGACATCTTTACATGGTAATTAAGCTCATGGTAGAGAACAATTTCAATAACCTGAATGCTTCAAACTGCAAGAGCTTTCAAACCCTGCATAAGCATAAAAATAGCAGAGATTTAATAGAAAAAAATACAAGAATACATATTAAAAACTAATCAATCTAGGAGTAAATAATTAGAAAATAACAAATAAGAATTTACCGTTTATGTTTAGTGGGGAACGATGGCTAGCATTAGGTGATAGCGGGGATGGTAAAGAGGGCGACTAAGATGTGAGTACCGATGATGGTGTAGTTTGGTTTTAGGGTTTTGCAAAGAAAAAGTGAAGAAGTGGCTGAAAAGGGGAGGGGGAGTGAATTAGGGATTTTGACTTTGGTGAAATTAAGAGTGGGAAAGGGAAATTGGGTCTTTTATTTTCATTTTTAGGAAAAACAATTATCTAAAAACTATAAAAACTAATATTTACATATAATAATATCATTGTAGGAACGGGTGTTAGTCGGGTCGAGTTGGTCATGTTCGGGTCAATTCGGGTCGGGTCAATACTAAAAATTTCATACCCGAACCTGACCCTATTTGAATTTGGGTCAACTCGGGTCGACCCGAACCCAAGTTAGCCAAAACGTTTCAACCCAGTACCCGACCCTATTTAGCATTCGGGTTACTCGGGTTGACCGAAATAACCCGAATCAAATTTTAGACCCGACTAACCCGACCCAAATATGATTATTCGGGTTCGGACCGGGTCGGCCTTTTTGACACCCCTAATCGTAGGCACTTTAGTAATAATGTGGCCGCGTGTTGCGGGGGCGTTTTGAAATAGATGTGTTTGTCATGAGCATTGCAAGTTGATCGAGTCGTCAAGAGCAAAATACGAAACATAATATGATTACATATGAGAATGCAATAACAGACATGCGGAACACACACGTATAGATATTCATACATATGTAATGATTTGTTACACAAAAGGTTATACCTAAACCAACACGTTGTTGCGGTTGTCGCAAGAGATTTCTATAAGAAGTTTTACAACTCCATAGGCAGTGTACCTAATCTTTGTAGTGTAGTATAGGCAAGAATCGGGGGTTGTTATCGTTCTCTAGGGGAATAGGTTGGGAAGCTTTAATCACGATCTAACAGAATTCTAAGGGTTAAGAGAAGATTCTTTTTGTATTTTATGTTTTATAGGAAAGCAGTAAATCATATATTTGAGAGGTTGGTTTGGTTTTAGCTATTAAACTAAATATAACTCTAAGCTACTGGTGATAACAATATAATAAAAGACTAGTGTTTATTTAATCATGTATTACTCCCTAGATTGCTTCTCATAGTGTTGTTGCTTTGTCACACTTGTGATGATCTATGTCTATTTAATATTCCGTTAAGGCAAAGCACATATTGATTGTAAAATTTGTGCGCACTCCAAGAGATACACCCCAATACGCCGTATTGGCCTAGCCCAATATGGCGTATCCATCATTTTTTAGAGGTTATAAATAGAAGACTCAAAAATGAGTTTTCAGTGTGCAAAATCATATTCTTCATACCATACACATAAAAGACGATTTTTGATGTGTCATTGTGTGGTGTTTATTTATGATAGTTCAAGTTTTAAATTTATATTTTGCCAACTTAACCAAAAACAAAAGACCTAACATGCTATATTCATCACAAGAACAACACCACTAAGATCTCATCCTGGTTTCAACAATCTGAATAAACACAATAGAAAGGTTTAGCCAAGCATGTGGTTAAAGATAATAGCAGAATAATAAAGAATCAAACAAACAAGACAATTAAAAGCATTTACTGATGTACTTACTTGATTAAAACATAAATTTTAAAGGATATAATAGTTTTAAGGCCCCTAAAACATCCCTAACACTTCTAAACGCACTAGGGTTCGTCCCTTTCTTTACTCTAAAGTTACACACTTAAAACCCTAATTTCGGGTTTGTATATATAGGAATGCTGTGACGGTGTCGCATTTTAATCGTGACGCCGTCATGAATAGAATATTCTAGATAATGGGTTGGGTCGTGCATTCTAAAGCCGTCTTGAGATCTTGTGACACCGTCTTGGTATGGATGGAGACGGTGGCGTCACGTGTAATCTGTGACGCCGTCTCCAGCCTCTGAGTAGAAATTCTTAAGATGTTGGTGCAAGTCTGTAGTCTTGTCTGTTTCTTTTCTAAATGAGCCAAAGTCACGTGTATTTTCTCCAAATGCTGAATACCTGAAAAGGAACGATTAAGTACCTATTTTGGGCATAAATGCATGATTTAGGTGGTTAAACGACCCCGAAAAAGTGTATAAAATGACACCTCATCAAATACCCCTACACTTGGGATTTGCTTGTCCTCAAGCAAATGGGCTTTTCTACCCAGAAAAGGCGACAAAACCACGCATACACATCCGTAACGGCGGAATAGACATACATGATTGCTCACTCCTTAACTCGAACAAGCTAAAGGTATAATATCTAAGGGCGAACCTCACATTTTTGGGGGTGGAATTTGAGGGTTTTTATGCTAGTAATATAAATTCTTATCCATGAGACGCTATTAATACTTAATTTTCATTGGTATGTGTCATAATTTTTTTTTAAAATTTGGGTCAAAATTACCTCTTATGCTATGTTTCGGTATATTACCCATCATTTTAAAGACAAAGCAAATGGCAAATGAAAGAATAGTTTCTAAGGCTTATTTTCCCCCTACACTTAAGTTGAACATTGTCCCTAATGTTCTATAAAAGTACCCGTAAAAACAAATTAAAGGGAAAACAAAACAAGGAAAAGAAACTAGTACTCCCCTGATTTGCTCGATGATGGAGAAGAAACATGTGATAATTGGTTAAATTGTCATACAAGAATTGTCCAATGAAACTTCCTAAGAACTTCCAAGCTTCTTCTCATCAAATATAACCTGTAATCAAAGACAAAGACAATTATACCAAGCATAAAATGTGTGATATACAAATATACAATATAAATTTAGGGTTGACTCGATAAAGCAGTAAAGATAGAATGAGAGAATTGTCAAACGCATTGGTTTTGCAGGTTTATAACAGAATAGTACATATTTTAAATGTTGTACTAGTTTTATTTTCAAAAATAATAAAAACTCTAAGTTTTCTAGACCTGGGCGTTTGACGCCGTCAGGAAAATCCTGACCCCGTCACAGTTGTCGTGGTGATGACGTCGTGTGTAAATCGTGACGCCGTCTCTACGTTCTGTAAAAACGAAATTTTTGTTTTTGATGAAAACTTTCCTGCACTTGATTCCATAAGTTAATTCATGTACAAATAGCTGCATAAAACCTGAGATTTGACAATTTACTCATATGACTCAAAACTGACGCGAATTAATCTAAACAAATTATTTAACATGCTTGAACTTGGTTCAAAAACCAGATAGATTCCCCTGCACTTATTATTTGCAAAATACCTTTGATTGAAATTAAGACGAAGTTAAAAACAATACAAAGCATGATTACAAGATAGAGTTCGAACATGATAGAATAAGATGAAAAGAATAAGACACTTGACACTCCTAATGTGCGGGAAGAGTTAATATTGGGTTGCATCTCAAGAAGCGATTTTCTTTATTTTACGAGTCTTGTAGCTAGACTCGAAGTCACACGTTCTTACGTGACTTCTCCTTTATCGTCCATCATCTCTTTTTATAACCTCATCAAGTGCCTAAATCCTCTCCTATCTCCTTCGTCTTGCATGTACTCATCCCCAATGAGTAAGCTTTGATAATAGTGCGTCCTTCCATTGCTAAAGTATTCTTCATAGACGAGCGAGGGTATGGAATCTATGCTCACGCCCACAAGTCTTGTTTGCTTGAATATTTCCATGGTATGAGGCATTTTAAATTTGATTTTATCATTATCTTGTTTAAACATGACCGTTCCCTCTTCTTTATTGTAGACGAGGCCGGTTTCATCAATGAAAGGCCTCCCAAATACCATATCTCCAAGGCATCGATCAATAATGCTAGTGGTATCTTCCAATATCATTAAGTCGCATTCATAGGCGAAGCTTCTTATGAAATTTTTTAGATTTCTTACTCTTCCTACAAAATTGCTAATTTTATCAGGGTTTGACGGTTTCTGCCTCGATCTAAGCCCATAAGTCATGATATGATTATATTGACGCCTAGACATGATATTGATTGGTGATTCTAGGTCTATGTAAGCATGTTTCTTGAAGAAGTGACCGATCATGCAGGAAATTTTGATGTTGTTTAGGCTTTTCGCTCTTATTCTCGCCTTTACCCACGGGGGTCGAGGATTATTTAATAACCATTCATGATGTGATAATTCCTTTTTAGTTAGGAATAAGTTAAAGTTTTCAACATCTTCATCCTCTTCCTCCTCTTTGAGTATTTCTTCAACTTCCTCATTAGTTTTAAATTTACTTTCTTCTTCTTCAATTACCTCTTTTACTTCCACGTTGGTTTCCATTTCATCTTCCTCCTTGCCTTGCTCCTTTACCTCTTCATTTCCTTTCATCATTTTACCGAGGTCGCGTCTACGTACATTGGTTGATGAGACGTCTTCTTCCATATCACTGTCTTTCTTGAGGATGACGATCGAATTGACGAAGTGAACGCGCTTTGGAGCTGACAGATTCTTGTTTAGTTCTTTTATGGATGCGGGAGAGAGATATTTTAGGGAGAACAACTTCGACAGGCTTTTGATTCCTTTCTTTCTTAGTTCCTCCCTTTCGGCATGACTGATTGCTGCAATGCTCTTGGGGGCCATAGAGTTTCCTGCATTTTCAGGGGTAGATACGTCATTGAGTTTTTCGGAAACAGTTTTCCAAAGAAGGTTAATCTTTCCAATCATGTCGTCCTGCTGTTGTTCGAGTTGGGTTCTTAGGTGAGATAACATTTTCTCTTGGTTGGAGTTGAAATCAAGTAATGCCTTTTCAAGCCTCATTTGATAGCTAGAGGAGTAGACGGAGATTGATCTGTTTTGTGGGTTAGTGAAGGTTTGGGAACGTGCCAAGTTGAAGTTTGGTTTCTCCTTCGGAGTGAACCTCTTACCTCCTATTTCGTTCGTGTGTGAGGATGCGTAGTTTACATAAGCTTGCTCGGAATCATCTATGCAATACTGAGTGTCGTGAGGACCACTGCAGATCTCACATGAGTTAGTGATTTTGTTCACTTAGGTAGGTTGTGTCAGAGCGAGATAAGCTTCCATCAAGCGTTGGACTTAATTTTTGAGCTAGATTAAAAGGCGGTCGGATGTACTCGGGACATCTTGAGGCAAAGCGATTGCCTTGACCGGCTTAGCGAAATCCCTTGGGTCGTTTCAACTTTCGTTGTCATAGAGGGCTAGGTCCTCTAATAATGGGTGACTTCTCCATGATAGATTATAGGTGTCACCAAGATTGTTTTGCTCAGGCTTGAAAGTATATCACTTACCTTCCGCTTCA
>BQNB010204318.1:0-10699 GCA_026074375.1 Tanacetum coccineum | reverse complement strand
TAGCGTCACTGGGTCCATGATTGTCTTCAATGTCAGACAACACCTTAGTGTTTCCGACAGATTATGTATTGACCCGGTTTCTGCCTAAGTGTATGGAGGGCTTCTTTTTTTTCACCCTTTATCCTTACATTTCTTTTTCATTCTTCAACCCCTTCAATGCTTACCGAGACTTCATAACTAACACCTTGTTGGGTTTGTTCCAGTGTTAGCTCCATCTCAGTCGGCATTATTCCTGATTCTCAGTTTTTCTCCTTTTGTATCATACCTAAGGACTTCTACACTAACTAGTGGATATCCATGGGTAGATCCCTCCGGTTCTGGTTAGATCATGGGATTTGAATACCTATACCAAACCGCCTTATAACTCCAAAAAATTAATAACATGGTCGGTCTTTTAGGGTATTCCATCACAATCGACACCAAAATCGTTGAAAAGTTCAATCAAAGTGTTTGATATAGATATCAAAAAGATTAACATTTTGAGAGTTTTCATTATCACTGAAAGGCTCCCCCTTAACATATGCATCGTAATCGTAGTACATGCTAAGGGTTGGAGTGCATTAAGTCTATTTCATATGATCACATGTCAATATAACTTATTCAGTTTAATCACATTTTCTCCCCTTATCTAAAATGTTAATCCCTTGTTATTTTGGATATCAATTGATTAAACGGTAGGGGACAAAATTTTATATAAGTATGCTAAGGAACATTTTAATGCTCCCCCTCAAATTATAAGGGTATATAAGACTGTGCTGAGTATAATAATTTGAAATTTTTTGAATTTACTAAGAATTTCTTTAAAATTTTATACTCAAGCACACCTTATTTTCACCATAAGTCTATACTACATTTACAAATTCACAAGTTTATGATATACAAAATGATCTTTGAGATATGACCACAATATGACAAAGTCATATTGTTCTTTGCAGCAGTCTGAGGTCAGTTTCGTAGAGTCTACCACCGACAAACTTCTCCAAGCTCCTCATCATCCTCCTTTCTTTTAGCAGCTTATTGATGTCCTTGATCATGAAATGACCTCTTTTCTTTTCCAATGTGCTCCATCTTCTCTTCGGCAAGTACGTCATGTCGATATTCTTGGTAATGTCTTCGAGCGAAGAAAGAAGTCTGGTTAACGTGCCATCACTGAACTTGTATAGTTCGTCTGAGCGCATCAACCTGTTCCTCCTAAAGTCGTCGACATAAATGAATCCTTAAGGGTCTTTGTATGGAGTATACGGGTGCCTTTTTTAGAGATCTGATCTTGTAGTATCAGGCGTGGTGACGTTGATCTTCTTTTGAAAACTCTCAACTCCAAGTTAAAGATCTTCGACTCGCTTTTGAATAACCAGACTTCTGGTGTACATTCTCAGTGCTATTGCGAAGTCAGCAACATCATCGCCTGAAAGATTGTTGAGCCGATTTTGAACCACAAGAAGTAACATATCCTCGATATCATTCGAATTCGGGGAAAGTCGCCTTCCTTGAATCTGTATAAGTCATTATCTGCTCGTCTTACCACAATCTCTTCCAAATACCCGTATCCATATTTCCTCATTACCGATACATGAGTGACTGCCAGAATCCGTTTAGTGGAGTATACATCTCCTCTTGATTGCATACCTCTTGCAAAGGCATAGAAGGACTTACGTTGTTCTCTCCAATGTGATATGCCTTATAACGCATATTTATCATAAGCAACCTTAACAGGGCTCCATATGTTTGGAACCATGTCTTCAATGCCAGGTAGATCATATTGAGCGGCCTTTGTCTTGATAGTAGACGTCGTGTATGTTATAGTCGAAATTCCTCTTTAAAGATACTTGAGATCATTATTGATGAAGAATTCAAATGGTACTCTTTGACGTTTTCCACGTGTGATCAAAGGAAGGGCTTTGGAAAGATCAAATGGATAGTCACCGCCTTTAGGATTTTCCTAATCACGCTTTTCTGAGAGAGCCTTGTAACATTCTTCAAAGTTATATTCTAATTCAGCATAATTGGAGCGTGTGCCTTTGAGTAGTCTGAATGCTGGTCCTAGCAGAATTTCTTGAGTTAAATTGTTAATTTTCAGGCCATTCAAGACAAATGAAGAGAAGTCTATTGTAGTGCTCATCAATTCATCAAAGTCCTTTAATGATTTATCAGAAGAATTAGAAGCTGCTAGATTCATCAACTACATTTAAGTTGGACCTTCCATTGTCGTCTTGCCAACATTCCAGTCTGGGTCAGTGGGTTCTTGAGTTGGTGTAGGTTTCTTGAACCAATCACTTTTAGAAGCAGTCTCTTTCCTAGGTTCATCTTCATTATCACCCAGGTTCCCTTCTTGATCATGTGGCATGTCAGAATATGCAACCTTGAACACTGGTTCCTCTGATTGAACAGACTTTCCAAAAGATATCGGTTAAGACTTGGTGCCTTTGGAAGTGCCAGACGTTGAATCTTTCTTTTTCGGTTTAGTGGTTGGATCTGCATCTTTGCTTGTCTTTCTCCTTTTTAACCCTCGGTCCGATCCAGCGAAAGGGTCTTCATCTTTATCCTTGTCTTTTCGGTCACGCTTCAATGTATACACATCATAAGAATAGAAGAAATCTTGGTCGAGAGCGTAAGATTTTTTCAAACCATCATAGCATTCTCGGTGTTCGGGAGCCATCAAATATGATTCACTTTTCTCTATTTTGTCAAGAAGAATCTTCTTTAACTCAAATTCAGTAAGTGTAGAAGCAGCCTCATAAGTAGATTATGGTTGAGAAGACGCCTTTGCTAAAGTGACTTCATCACGTGTTTCGTGAAACAACTTTTTAATCATAGGTGGAGCGAAGTTAGACACTTCCTGTGGCAGAATCTGAGGCATCTGATCTTTTACTTGCTCTTTGATTCTTGCCGTGAAGGACTCTGAAAGTAAGTTCATGAATTATTCTCTTGTTTCTCCCAACCTTGTGTCTAGATGTTCATCAACTAACGTTGTCACTTGAGTGTGTAGAGGGTCTTTCTTAAGTTCAGCAACTTCTTTTTCCAATGCTGAGATTCTGTCGTTGAATCGAAAGACAAATGAAAAGTCAGGAAGATTAGATAGAGGATTTGTCGTTTCAATTGTTGGTGGAGGAGTAGGTGTTACCAGTATTGGTGTAGAAGTGAAGGTGTGTGATGATTGAGGAATGTTTGTGAAAACCGGTGATGATTCAGGGATAACAGAAACTGGTATTGAAAGAAGAGTGGGTGCCTGAGTTCTTGGGACTTTATGGTGAACAGGAACATCCAATGGAGAAACTATTTCTGCATTAGTATGAGGAATATCTGAAAAATTTAGGAATTTTGATGCTAAGTCGGATGAGCGAGAAGAGCTAGTAACTGGAACTTCATTCGTTTTTGTAATAGTAGAAATCGCCACATGAGCATCTTCAACAACTTGTTCTTGAGTAGTCTCTAAATTTTCATTCCCTTATTGAGATTCAGTCATTTCTGCATCAGTACCCTCACCTTGAACAATATCTGTAGCAGTCTGAGTAGGTTCTTCCAATCTTTTATCTCCATCATCAAATTGGTCGGTAGTATCATCCATTCCTTGTTCTTCATCACTTTTCAAATCATCATCTTTAAATTCATTTTCTTGATTAATCTCCTCCTCTTCTTGATTTTCATCTTTAGATTCTTCATCTTGCTCTGAATCTGATTCGTGCTCTTCACTTTCATTCTCTTGCTTACTGCTTTCATCACTTGATTCTTGTTCGTTGTTACTGTCGTCTTCATCGTTACCCCAAGATTCAGATTCACTCTCAGAAGAGTCATCATTGGTCACATCGGGAACCCCTGGTTTCTCACCAGTTCCTTCACTTGTGACGGTGGGTGTGATCTTTGCAACTCTTGGTGGATCTTCAGCAACGGTACCAGAACCACTAGGATGTGTCTTGTGAAAGTCTCTTAAGCTCCTTTAATGAACTTCTTTCATCTGAGCCTCCTCCGTCAAAGCTACTTTAGATAGTAACTCTATTCCTTTTCCATGAGCTACATCTACCTTTTTCTTTTCCTTTCCTTTAGACTTAGTTTCCACAGTGGGTTCTTTGATGACGATACCTGTTGCTGGCATATTTAAAGGTTTCTTAGCAGCTCTCTTAACTCTTTTGCCTTTCTGTACAGGTTCTTCATCTGCTTGGACAGGAATATTATCTTTCTTGGATGGAGACGTTTTCTTGAACTTTCTAGCAGCCTTGGGAGGCACCTCTCCTGTAGCATAGCCAAGATAAGTCTTGTACGCTTTGCTTCTTCATTGTTGGACTTGTTAGACAATCATGAAGAACAGCTCCATATTTTTGAGATGCTTCTTTTCTTGAAACAAATCTTAAGGTGTTAATCAAGTAATCGTCCTTGGAGGTGTGCATTCCAATTCTGTTTCTCCAGGAAAGTGATTTTTCTTGAATTAGGAAGTGGTGAATGATGACCTTTGTGAATCGAGGGTAGTACATCTTTTCTTGCTTTTTGAATTCTTTATTGTCAATCTGATAGGTGAAGTCTTCCTAGAGTAACTCCACATAATCTATGTTCTTCTGAAAGTACATACCCCAAATGATTTGTGCTCTGGAGAGACGAAGCTTGTCAAGACCAGTCGTCTTTCCTGAAAGGCTTCTGTTAATAGGAGCAGCAAAAGAGATCCAAGGTTGATGCATCTGATCGACAACAACATCATTGAGTGAATTGATCACCCTAGTATGACCGAGATCTCTTAAGAAAGACACAATGTCTTCTTCAGAAGGAAGGGGATCAAAGTCTCTACCCTGTACTCTTGGGCAAATCTAAAGGATATCTCTGAAAACTTCCAAAGTAAGCTTGAATCTTTTCTTCTTGTCAATCTTGAATCTGTAGAAGTCATCATGCTTGTATATGCAATTCCAGAATTGATTCATATACATTTCAGGGACATCAGCCGTGATGAGAAAAGCAGGATAGCATGGAGTGAGTGCAAGAGCATCAAGAACGACTTGAAATGTGGGTTCCCTTGGTGAAAATCCACGAGGGATTCTTCCATTGCATTTTCCAATGTCAAATTGATTCTCTTTGGGAACAAGTTCAAGGTCAAGCTTGGTTTGTTGAGCAGTGATGGAAGTCATGATTCTGCTTAAGAGTTGTCACATACAGTTTAGACACAAGCAAGTATGTATGGCAAGATGAACAATCTAGGTCATGAATCAATATTACTGATGCAAAACAGGGTTTACTATAGGAGATAGGCACGCAAATACTAGGCAACACATTAATACAAAGGCACACAATGCAAAGAACTAATACACATGCAACTAGGATACACACAAGACATATAACATATATACTTTAGGCAAACTAGTGGAATCAAGGCAAACATTTAGGATTTCTAAAGAAAATTATACCTAACTTAATCACTAAGTGACAAGATAGGGATAAATTACACGAAGACTATGTTATAAGGATGAATTACCTAGATTACGAGATTAATTCTATTAGAAAAAAAAACAAGTATAATTTGCCTAAGTAAAGTGCATAAATCGCCTGTGATAAGATGCATGTATAGATCGCCTGTTTTAGAAGGTGTGTATTGATCGCCTGTTGTTAAACATTTGTATTGATCGCCTGACTAAAAACTATGTATAGATCACTTTGGCAACCATGTATTGATCGCCTGACCACCTATCTAGTGTATTGATCGCCTGTATTATACATATGTATTGATCACCTGGTTTAACAACATGTATGGATCGCATGTTGAATCAAAAACAAGTATAGATCGCCTATATTGATCACCTGAGTTATCACTAATGTATAGATCGTCTATTATAACATTAATGTATTGATCGCCTGAGTAAATTTCAATGTGCATTGATCGCTTGTTCAGTTTTTTACACAAACAATTTTTACTCTTTTAAGCAGCTAACATCACTTAAACATATTCAAATAGCATCGTTCCATCATTTTAACATCTTTCAATCGCAAATTAACCACAAAAATCTAGATTTAAGCTATGTTCGACCCACATGAACTAGAAAACTCATAAGTTTCAGGATTTAGCATGCAATCATGTAACCACACACTCAAATGCACTCAAATATTCTTAATAAAGCTTCTAAACCCAAAACCCATGAACTTTTTCAAGATTTAACCCATTTTTAAACTTTTCGAGTTCAAGAATCACTCGAAACCTAAGAAAAAGTTAACCCTATTAAAAACTATTTTAAACATAACATCTAGACCCTTAATAGACCAAAACCCCTCAATCAATTTCACTTATCATTCACTTTTTAAGGTGATTCTAGTTATGTCGATTTCTAGGGTTTTTCGATTTGAAGTCCACGGATTTATCACATATATGGGTATTAGAACAATCAAACGTGTGTACCTTAAGCTTAGACTGAAGATTGAAAGGGTTCTTGAAGGTGTGCAAGTTAACAATGGTGGATTGAAAGGTTTGAGAGTGTTTTTGTGTTCGTGTACATAACAGGGAGCGGGCAAGGGGGTTTTGTTTAAAAAACTTTTTGTGTTTTTGATAGAAATGCCCCCTGGGGTTTCCTAAGACTTCATATTTTCATACAAAGTATTCCTAAGGCATAATAAGGTTTCCCATATGGCAAAACTAGACCCTAAAGATTAGTTATCATGAATAAGACTTATCATTTTGCATTAATACCCCTATGAGATTCAACATATAGCAAATGAATCCTAATTGAGTTGACATTTATCAACTCCCCTTTAATTATTCACCCGACACTTTTCAAAAACTTTTTCGATTGACACCTTATTTATTATGAAGAAGATGATTTTAACAGTTTCTCCCCCTCAAATAATGACCCGTTTTCTATTGAAAGAGATGTAGTCGTTATTTGATGGTTCAAAATTGTCTTAGAAAAAATAATGAATTAATGAATCTGAAAGATGATTATTGTATATTTTGAAAAGCAACACCCAATAAAATAAGATTTCTCTTATTTTGACACATAAGCGCACTGACACGTTCACTTATGGATTAAAGGAAGAACGGGTTGTGATGCAATGTAATCACAAGCCTTTGAATAAACATAAAGTAATTCATTCCCGAGAAAATTAATTCCCGTTATGAGGTCAAGTTGTCTTTTGGACGACATACTTGCCTTGAAGATGATGACCGGGTTACTATCATAAATAATAGCAAGCCATTTTGCCATGTTTTGAAAAACATTTGAAACTTCTGCTCGAACTTCATTTACAGCCTCGTATCATTTTTAAATGACATTTCTAAGACCGTAAATGTTATCGATTTTCAGAAGACATGCCAGAGATTCATATTTTTATATTTTTCTGATTTTTTTAATTTTTTTCTTTTGTTTTTATAAAAATTTATAAAGGAAAATCTTTTTGGATTTTTTATGTTTTCATATATACACATATATATACAGGATAAGAGTTACCACTATCACTCGTCCATTTCCTCTGCCAGGCATTTCAACGTTTTCAGAGACATGCTTTTCATACCGAGCTTATCGATCAAGAAGTTAAATCTTTCTCGAGGCAAAGATTTAGTAAAGATGTCAGCCAGTTGGTATTTAGTCCAGATAAAGTATAGCTCCACGATTCCATTCTCCACTTGCTTCTTTATGAAATGGTAGCGAATATCAATATGCTTTGCTCTAGAGTGTTGAACATTGTTGCAGCATAAAGCAATCGCACTCTTGTTGTCGCAGTACAGAGGGATCTTATTGAATTGAAAGCTATAATTTGTTAGTTGTGAACGAATCCAAAGGATTTGTGAGCAACACCCAGATAAGGCAATATATTCTGCCTCTGTACTCGATATGGCAGTTCTCTTTTGCTTCTTGGACGACCAGCTAACAAGTTTATCACCTAAGAACTGTGCGCTTCCCGACGTATTACGTCTAGTGTCCTGACACCCCGCGTGATCGGCATCTGCATAAGCTGTGAGAGACATATCGGTATCCTTCGAGTACCATAGACCCATGTTAATGGTTCCATTAAGGTATCAAAAGATCCGTTTCACCGCTTGTAAGTGCTTTTCGGTAGGCTTAGCCTGATACCGGGCACATAAGGAAACAACATAGTTAAGGTCAGGTCTACTGGCTGTAAGATACATTAAGGATGCAATCATGCCACGGTAAAGTGTAGCATCAACTGGTTTCCCCTGTAGGTCTTTATCCAGTTTCTTGGTTTCAATCATGGGTGTGTTAATAGAATCAGTAGTATTTAAGCCATATTTTTTAACGATTTCAGAAGCATATTTAGATTGGTTTATGAAGATGCCTCTGGGACTTTAAGAAATTTGTAATCCTAACAAGAATGACATTTGCCCCATCATTGACATCTTGAACTTAGAGGTCATCTGATTAGCAAACTCATCACACATGGCCGTATTAGTTAATGCAAATATTATATCGTCAACATAAATTTGTACTAGTAATATGTCATTTCCAGCATGCCGTGTGAAGAGTGTAGGATCAAGTGCACCTTTGGAGAATTGTTGAGAGATAAGAAAGCTTGACAACATATCGTACCATGCACGTGGTGCTTGTTTGAGACCGTAAAGAGCCTTTTTGAGCTTGTACACATGCGATGGGTTGTCCTGGTCAACAAATCCTTCTGGTTGTGAAACGTAGACCTCTTCTTTAAGCTCGCCATTTAAGAAATCCGTTTTGACGTCCATTTGGTAGATCGTCATATTCTTATGAGCGGCATTAGCAACGAAGATACGAATGGCCTCTATTCTAGCAACCGGTGCAAATGATTCCTCAAAATTGATACCCTCTTCTTGTCTGAATCCTTGAGCAACTAGTCGAGCCTTATTCTTTAGTACCCCGCCAGATTCATCTGTTTTGACCTTATAAATCCATTTGAGTTTGATCAAGAACACGTTGTCTGGACACGGCACCAATTCCCAAACTTCAAGTCTTTCAAATTCATGAATTTCTTCTTGCATTGCATTGATCCATGAGAAGTTGAGTCTTCATTAGGAGATTCATTAAGAGGATCATCATGAAATGTTGGTATTTTTGGTGATTCTTCAAAACCTTGAGAAATGATTGGAGAATGTTCTTGTTCTTGTGATAAGGGAATACTTATTGATGGAGCATCCTGATCAATGGAAGTTGACACAGGAGATTCAGCTAATACTTCAGCTCTTGGAGCGGCAGCTTCTTGAAGTGGAGATGTAGCAATTGGTGGAGGGTTAAAGTATTCATCGAACATTGGTTGAAACAAACGATCTCAGTCATCTCTTATTGGTGGAATACAAGGTTGTTGAGAAACAAGGTTAGATATGAGTCCTGTACTGGATGTAGCAGGAGTCATATATTGAAGCTCGGGCCCTGAACTGAATTGTTCAGAAGATATTGATGTTAGCTCATCGAACGTCACATGAATTGTTTCAGTAATTATCTGGGTCCTTCTGTTGTAGATTCTGAACGCTTTCTTTGCAGGCGCGTAACCAACAAAAATCCCAATGTCTGCTTTTACATCAAATTTACCCAAATCGTCATGGTCATTGGTAGGATAACACAGTGAACCAAAGACATGAAAGAATGCTAAGTCCGGTTTCTTGTCTTGCATAAGCTCATATGGAGTTTTGTTGTATCGGTGGCATATCAAAGAACGGTTTTGGGTGTAACAAGCTGTATTGATAGCTTCAGCCCAGAGAAATAATAGAGCTTTAGAAAATATCAGCATAGTTCGAGCAGCTTCTACAAGAGTCCGATTTCGCCTTTCGACAACACCGTTCTGCTGAGGAGTGCGAGCTACAAATGTTTGATGCGTGATGCCAACATTTCATACCATTCACGAAGTGTCTGATTGACAAATTCGGTTCCATTATCTGTTCGAACATTTCGGACAGTGGCTTTCAAACGAACTTGTATGTTTTTGATACATTTGATGATGGCTGCAGGTGCTTCATCTTTTGTCTTTAAAAATCTGACCCAGGTAAATCTTGAGTAATCATCGACTATCACTAAGATATACATTTTCTCGCTAATACTAGCCACACGCATCGGGCTACACAAATCCATATGCAAAAGATATAGTTTCTCTTGGTTAGTGTCTTCAGCTTTGGGTTGATGAGAGGATTTCTTGCTTTTCCCTAATGCACATGTTGAACACAAATGATCTTTCTGAAATTTAAGTCTAGGAATTCCTCGTGCATGACCGTCTTTAGCTAGCTTGTTTAAAGTACTGAAGTTGAGATGTGATAATCGACGGTGCCATAACCAGCTCTTAGCCTTTGACGCTTTGAATAGAAGACAGATTGGAGATGATCTAAGCGTGTCATCAAGAGAAATTGTGTACAAATTTGTGTCACATGAACCTAAAAGTAGATCAACACCTTCTGAATTGCGAATGAAGCAAGTGTTTTTCCGAAATGCAACTTCAAGATCCACATCACAAAATTGTCCAACCGAAAACAAATTATGTCCAATCCTCTCAACGTAGTATACACTTGAGATAACAACATTTCCCAGCTGATAGTCACCATACCCCATAATCCTTGCAATCTGGTCGTTCCCGAATTTAACAATACCCAGAAATTTACTGACAAAGTTCATGAGCTGAGAGTGATCATCCACTTGAAGATATATTGTTCATCTTTCTTTCTTTTCCTCTCTTTTGCTGAACCAAAACACACACCCAACTCCACTTGTTTTTAATTTTTGATCATCCACTTGAAGATATATTGTTCGTGTTGATTGTTAGT